>JAVIWB010004155.1:0-54245 GCA_031893035.1 Dermolepida albohirtum | reverse complement strand
TAGACAGATACATAGTATCATTTATTAACACAATGTATGTTATATACGAATAAATTATTAAAAATTTCAATTAAAATTAACTAAATTATGGAATAACAAACATTGACATCGCAATTTTCGCGCACCCCTACCGGCAAAGAGATGTACTAAAATTTGAATTTCAAAACAAGCTAGATTTTCAAAAGTATTAAAATAGGTCATTTCATTTTCAAAGCATATAAAATGAAGAAAGTATCTCCTTAGTTAATAATATAATTAAAAATTACCTATTTGGTATTCATTTTAAAAATTTTATCACACAATTATATAGAGAGAATTGAAAAGTTCGAAATTATATATTAAAAAAAACACGATTAAAGCTTATAAAGTAAAGAATTCATTATAAGAAAACATTTGACAATAATCAATTCTATACAACAAAGGATTTATTTAAACATTAAAAATTTAAAGCAGTATTATTTCCATAGAATTTCCATGTAAAAACATATCTAGATCCACGTACCATCCATTCTTTCGGAAGATAACGTTTTCCATTTATTTTAAATCAGAATAGTTCGGTTGAGCAAGGCAGTATGCAAGAAAGGAATTAATAAAAAAAAGCAGAACCGTTCATATGCGCATGTCTCTAAATTAAATATATCCGAGTGTTTGCTAGTCAGTTATAAAAGTGAGTCACTCTCCAAAAACAGGACTATTCTGAAGGAAAACATCAATACATTATTAGGTTTCGTATAGATAACTGATTAAAAAGCATTAAGAAAAATATTGATTGATTGCAATGAATACTGTTGGTAATGAAAAAAAAGCTTTAATTAAGTTTTATTAGTTTCATATTTTATGTTTATTCTCAAAGCCTTTAATTATATTAGTAATCAATTATGTAATTAAATAGGCTAATGTTACAGAGCACACTTATCCTCTAGATTAAGAGACAACACCTTTCAGCATTACAACAGCCCTTGTGATGTAATATTCATGTACACAATTATGCAAAATATTAACATATGAAGAGATATTAAATAAAATAATCGTTATTATTGTTACACAAGTTAAAAAAATTATTTGAAAAATAAACGAAACATTACTTTTAATAAATCAATTATACTACTGTGGGCAAAAAATAGTAAGACTTTGTTCATAATTTTTAAATTCTTAATTTATTCTTTCAAATCTATTTCGTCCCCCTCAAAGTAATCCCCACTGGCCCCAATACACTTGTGCCAACGTTTCTTCCAATTCTCGGAACAGTTGTTAAAGTCAATTTCAGGAATAGCCTTCAATGCGCATAGCGATTCACGTTTAATGTCTTCAATTGACTCAAAACGGTTTCCCCGGAGCGGTCGTTTGAGTTTGCTAAATAGCCAGAAGTCACACGGAGCTAACTCAGGCGAATACGGTGGTTGCGGCACGATATTGGTTGAAAATTTGGCGAAAAACTCACGAAGAATTAATGCAGTATGCGACGGTTCCTTATCGTGGTGCAAAAACCAAGAGTTGTCGGCCTATAATTCTGGCCGCTTTTACGAATAGCATTGCGCAAACGATGCATAACACTCAAATAGTATTCTTTGTTGACAGTTTGGCTGGTCGGAAGGAATTCGAAGTGCACCACACCTCGATAATCGAAGAAAACTGTCAACATAACCTTGATTTTTGATTTGCTTTGACGTGGTTTTTTGGGCTTCGGCTCACCTTTGATATGATATTCGGCCGATTGATTGTCTGTTTCCGGGTCATAAGCGTAGATCCAAGTCTCATCTCCAGTTATGATGCCTTTCATTTTGTCTTGATAGTCGAAAAGCATTGTTTCACAGACGTCAACGCGACGCTGTTTTTCAAAAAAATTGAGTGATTTTGGAACAAATCATGATTTCACTTTTCTTAAGCCCAAATGATCTTTCAAAATGATTTTGACTGATCCTTCCGATATTCCAACGATGTCAGTAAGGTCTCTGACTGTTAATCGTCGATTCTCAAGCACCAATTCCTTGATTCTATTGACGTGTTGATCATCAGTGGATGTTGATGGCCGTCCTGGACGTGGTTCGTCATCCACGCGTTCTCGACCCTCTTTGAATAATTTGTACCAATCAAAAACACTTGCTCGCGACAAACAATTACCACCGAAGGCCTTTTGCAATATTATGGACGTTTCGACACCAGAAATTTGATTCCGTGCACAAAATTTAATGGAACTTCTTTGTTGAATAATTTCACTCACAAAATAGCCCGATTGCACTTTTTGTACTTCAGAAAGACAAGCGTATACTAAACACTAATGATTATTTTGATGTGATATTTGGCACAGATGTCACTGACAGTCATACCAACCAAGAAAAAAAATATTTCGACGAATGGGTTTTCGTGCGAAATTAAAATTAAAAAGTCTTACTATTTTTTGCCCACAGTAGTATATGAAACACACTGTCCTATTAAATAATACAGATAATTTAAAATTGCGTTCAACTTTACTGTGGACTTTCACGAGAATTTTTCAAATTCTGATGTACCATTAGATGCGAACTTGAACGTACTTTTATTTAATTTAATGACTCGTTTTCGTTCTTCAGATGATCAATTCTTGCTTACAAAAGCAGAGGCAAAATGCATAATGAAATCAATACTATCGGTATCTGCAAAATTTCTGAACAATGCGAACTTCTTATGTTGATGTTAATGATAGTCATTTGTGTGAAAGTTTGAAGCGCAAGACTAACTTTTACAAATTTTTTTTTACGAATTGGAGGTTGTTCTGAAGCTTAGAAATCACTAGGACTTGTAAGGCATACTTTGTGATTTTTAAATAATTTTACTCGTTTCAATTCTTTTCTGCCAAGTAAACTTATATACGTGGGATGTCTTTTAAGTTTTGCATAATGGGATATAGAGAGGCCACTAATCAAACGTCGCTACTAAAAATTAACCTGCACTTTAGTTAACTTAAATCCAAAGTTTTAGTGCAATACCTGAGTGTTGTAGCTACAACGAACTGCCAAAATTAGTTGAAAAATAGACTTAAACAGAGAACATTTTCGCGGAATAATTTTTAATAATTTTCGAAGACAATTATCTCAACAAGAATATCTCGCCGAGTTGGTATGATCAGTCAACAATTTCTCGTTGGTATGGAAGAATTAGTCTTAGGGACGATCCAAGAGCAGGTTCACCGAAAACGGCAGTCACTCAGGAAAACGTTGATGCTGTGCCCAAGATCGTCAACGAAGATCAACATGTGATTTCAAAGACGTCAATTCAAAAACTTTTGCATATAGAATTGTGTCTAAAAAAATTAGTTCCCATTGGACACCGCATCTGTTAAGCGAAGAACAGAAAACAGCTAGAATGAATTGGTGCCCAAAAACTCTAGATCACTTCAACGCCGGAAACTCTAAAAACGTGTACAAAATTGTCAGTGATTATGAACCTTGGATTTACTCATACGAACCAGAAAATAAACGTCAGTCGTCTGTGTGGGTGTTCCAAGGTGAAGAAAATCCAACAAAAATCATCCGTTCTCGAAGTGTCTCCAAAAAGATGGTCGCGACATCTGTCTCGAAAGCAGATCACGGAGCAACAATTCCTCTACAAGATCAAAGAGCTGCTACTGCCGATTAGTATATAACCATTTGGATGCCGCAAGTCATCGCTGAGCTTCGAAAAACCAACCCTGAACGACGAATCATCCTCCACCAAGACAATGCAAGTTCGTGCATTTAACTAAGTCCCGACGATTTCTTTACCTTTCCGAAAATCAAGAACGGACTGCATGGTCGAAGGTTCCAGTCGTCAGAAGAAGCAGTTGATGCCTTCAAAAATGCAATTTTGACTGTACCATTAAACGAGGGGAACAACTGTTTCCAGAGTTGGTTCGAGCGCATGCAAAAGTGCATCAATCTTCGTGTAGAATATTTCGAAAAACAATAAAGTATTTAAAAAGCTATCTACTACTTAAAAAATAACCCATATATATACAATAATATATATAATAATATGTTTAAATATTGATCCTGTCTTTTAGAAGGATATTTATGTATGTATCTTGAGGAAAACTCCAATTTATGACCGTCTAAAACCACATGATATAACTTCATTATCATCTCAATCGAAACTTTCTTGCATCAAATTTTTAGTGGTAGATTACCCTTACCTTTTGCAGAAAGTACCAGCTTTCCAATCCAGAAGTAAATGCATTTTTAAACTGCCTATGATTTGAAGGAATTACATGAAAATAACTAATGTGTACTCGGATTATATTCTTTAATCAAATCTATATAATTCTTTAATCTTATATTCGTATTATATTATTACTGCTATCTTGTGTATTATGAAACAGCATTAGAATACTTACCATTTATTGCCTCGAATTTTCAATTATTATGCCAAACGAGAATATTAATCTAGATGTGTTTGATTTTATATTCACCAAAACTTTCCATTGTTTAATGAATAGTATCCACGATCAAATCGAAAATATTAAATAATTAGTTAATTAGATATAAAACTCGTAATTTCTTAATTACGTCGTCCGTTTTCCTTGTGTTCTTTGCCTGGAAATATGTATATTCAAGTATAACGGTGCATAAGGATAATTTTAGTTATTACTAATACACTCCGTACATTCTTATTTCGCAAATTTCACCGACATCAAGCGAATTTCCACGATTTCACGAGGAGCAGGATAACAAACATCGGTTTAAGGATAGAAGATGCTGGGGTGTTAGTTGATATCGAACTTGTGTCGAGAGTGGATGCAACCCTCCTCTCTATATTTCCGTGAAGTTTCGTCACAGAAAATTGCACTAATCTATTTATTTTTGTATGTAGTAATGACGGTAATAATAAATCTCTAAATTCGATGTAATAGGTATGCTTTACTAAGAAGAAGTGTATCCCTTCCTGTACCAAGACATTCTAATTTTTTTTTAGAATGGATTATCTAGTAAGTTTATATGGATGCATGTTCCTAGTTGGGGTATTAGGTAACGGAACATTAGGACTTGCCTTGTGTAGTGGTCCTGGTGCAAAACACCGTAGTCCTTTATTGTTAGGTCTTGTAGCAGCAGATTTTTGCGTATGTTGCTTGAGTGGTCCACTTACCGCAGCTATATACACGATAACATCGTGGACCCAATTATGGTTTTGCATTGCTTCATTTATCCAGGTAGAAAAATTAATTCAAATTAACTTTTGAAAAATAGAATTTCTTGGTCTTTGGTTTTGGTTCTTCTAGGCATGGCCAATATCTGCAAGCACCTTATCAATGATGATCTTATCAGTAGATAGATATTTGACTGTGAAAAACTATAGACCTGCTGGGCAAGTTGTTAGAAGACGTCCACTACTTTTATCCGTAGTAGCAGCAACTTGGTTCTCGGCGGCCGTACTCTCTAGCTTGCAGTTCATTGAGAAAAATCCTTGGAGGAAGAGTTTCCTTATTGTGAGACTTATATTCGTGCATGTTATGCCAGCATGTACCGTGATTGCTTGCCATTTAGGAGTTCATGCTAAATTAACAGCCCTCTCACTGACCGCTCGTGCAAAACATGGAGAATTACCTTTACCAATGCCCCTAATGAGAAGGCCTACACACGTTATTATAGTTGCTGGTATCACAAATCGTCTAGAAAACGAGGTACACAAACCTCTGTAATTATTTTTGTATTGGCGTATGATTTAATTCCAAAAAAAAATATATTGAAATACCAAAGAATTGTACGCACATACACTTTTTTTTCGAGAAATTATTATATTAGTGTTTGCATGTTATTAGTAAGTTCGTGAATGAAGTATAAGTAACAAATTGCTCCCAAAATACCACATTTCCAAAATTAAAAATTCAATTATATGTAATTGCTTCAAAAAATGGATGATTTTTAGTATATTTACCTTTCAACATAATTAATAATAAATTCTGTTACTTTCAGTTCAAATTAATTTTAATAATGGTCGATTTTAAATAAATTAATTACTTTGATAATTCTATTCTGCGTTTCGAAATTTCGTTAAGACATAATATTAAAAAAACGTGTACGAAAATATTGAAAATTTAAAATTTATATTAAAATGTATGTAATATATTCGCTTGTATGTATGTATATATTTATATGCCAAATATATACATGCAAATAAAAAAAAATGTGGAAACAGAAGGAATATTATAACTCTTATATTTCTTTTATTTTCCTTTGTGTATTTTAATACCGAATTCCGAACGAATACATAAATATATAATACAATCCACTGTCAAAAAAGAGAATCCATTCATTTAAATGAAAGAGATCAAAATTCCTGGAGTTTTGCTTTTATATATTTCGATATTCTTTCGTAGTTGATCTGTTTTCGTTAATTTAACGACGAAAACAATATACTTTCGTCGAAATTTAAGAAGTTATTTGAACCGTCTTTTATGTTTTTTTGTAACTTTATTTTCCTTCAAAGGAATGGAGAATAGACAATTTATTTTCCCATCGTTTTACAATATTTTAGATTGAAATGCTATTACGGAAGCTACGAAATCAATAATCCCCAAGCCCTTTTTATTATCGCATTTTTTTCTTTAAATTTTTCTTTGTTCTTTACCTTCGAATTACAAACAATCTTCCTTTGACATTTAATATGAATTTATTTTAATTATACTTCACTATTGAAGCATCGCGTATTTCATGTGAATCTGAAAAATTAAATTTCATTAGGTATTATATTTATAAATTACGGTTGATTATACAGAACAATAGCGACACATTGTTACATTTTGATCAAGCAGCTGTGGGATTCTATTGTTAAGAACTGTAACAATGGATTCGTTTTCAAAAAATTTTCAAAACGTAAATGAATGAATGACAAAAGTGTTTTACATTGTAGAAAAGAAATAGCCGATGGCGAATGCTTCGTAAAAACTACTTTTGAAATTCTATCAATATTGACTATCCAAAACCTAGTATAGTTCGCAAAATTACGAACAGATTCAATCAATTTTGCGGTATTTATTATTCACGTTGTGCAATACGTCACGCAAAGACGAGAACCGACGCAATAAAACATCCGCTGTCGCTAAAACAACCGGCCGTATTGAAGTAATCCGTTTCAAATTCGGATAAGTCGGGAAAAATACAAAGCTATTCATTCAAAATGAAAACAGTAATATTTTTTCACATCGTCATTTAATAAAACGTTGCTAAATGAAATTTTAATGTTTTTTCGAACAGAAAATCGCCACTTCAACAGGTCCTATATAAGTATATATATATAAATATATCCATTTTATAAATAGTTCTTTTGATCAGTATGTATTGCCTTATTTTACAATAAATAATTTCATATTTTTACTAAATTTTCTATAAAAAAAATAGAATATATGTATTTTGCAAGAAAATACCATATTTTTCCGTATACCCAATATTTTTCGATCAATTTAGCCTGAAAATACGTATTTTTAACGTTATCCACTTACACGCACAGGGAAAAAGGAAAATATGGAAAAAGAGAGAGAGAAAGTTGAATTGTTAAAACCCCTTTTGTATATCTATGCGTAAAGGGTCTCTATTCTTATCCATTCTTTCGTGTCTAAAATCTTTCAGTCGTTTTTTAAAATCCTAAAGAAAATATTTTTGAACAAATAGATTTAGAAATGGTGTTTTACATATATAACACAACTTCGTATTTCTTTTAGAAAACTCTCAATAAAATATTTACGATGACAACTACAGATATTTTTCGTCTTTAAATTATTTTAAAGGAACTTTTTACAAATGATATTTCATTAAGTAAAAAGTTTATTTAATTAATTTTAGGAAAAATTATAGAAAATGAGACCCACGGAATCAAATATTAAATATTTAAATATACAGGATCGAGCGAAAAAAAAGTAATTATATAATTTAATATCGTTTATGACAGTATCACTCGGTTACGTTGGCAATAAGATATAGTAAATATCACCGGAAATTTTAATTATTATTAAAAAAAAAATCTAAAGCCTTTTATACCATTTAACGTTACTATTTTCATTTCCAAATATTCATCATTCCCGCAATTAAAATAAAACCTCGATCGTTTTATGAAGAAAGGCACGGTATATCACTTATTAAGTGCTTTTATTTCATAATATACAAATTCCAAAAATAAAATATTTCGGTTTTTAGTTTGTAATAAAACTTTTTTGTGAAAAGTTATAATTGAAAATATTTATCTAACGACAGTTTGTGGAAAGTTCTTACAATCAAAAAGCAGTAGCAATACATATTTTTTTCCTTCTGTTTTGTATTTCAAGTACTGCACAGCACACAACTTGTATGTGTATTTAAACGAAAAATTAGCACTTCTTAATGACAATCTAAACAATTAATATACGCATGTTCTAGAAAACTATAAGAATTTTTATTTGCGAAACGTATTTGTACCTATTACAAAACGTATGTAGATTAACAACTAATTATTCACAGTACATCAATGTTATTTACCTCAAGTAACACGAAATTTTATATTCTTTTATGAACTGAAATATTTTCTTGCAATTATAGTAGTATAAAATTTGTTTAATTAATTTTTAATTTAAAACCAGGGACGTAATGGTTTGCGTAAACCAGAAACTGAACCGGAAGATATTGCCCAACCTCCAACTAGTACCTTGAGAAGTCGCAGACGATTGGCAAATTCATTACTGTGGGCAGCGGTAATATTTGCAATATGTTGGTTGCCCCACGTTATATGTTTGATCTTCAACGAAACAAGTGGTGAAGCACCCGCCATAGTCCAACGTTATTGCTTGTTACTTGGACACGTACATTCCGCCCTAAGTCCACTCATGTATTGGACTCTAAATCATCAATGGTTGCAACGACCCTGTCGCTTCAGGTTACCGGCATTGTACAGGAGCGCTTCGTCGACCAATGAAGCAGCCCTAGGTCCATTCCATCCACGTTTAGTAAGACCACCACCTATAAGGCGTAGATCCTCTCACTATCTATATTGACTGTCTGTGATTTTTGAGCCTAGCCGGGATAAGCTACCTCAGGGCACAAAATACTTATTCTTGTTACGGTGTAAAATGGCTCCTGCAGCCTCCTTGAGGAAAACTCTTCTTGATCAATACTAATGATAAATCTTTCAAAGAGTGTGTACTAGTTAATAATAAAAAGTAGCGAGACTGAATCGATCTATTTAGAAGAGAATATGATCCTATCACTTAAACTTACTTCTAATATCTAATACAGTTAAAGAAAATCTAAAATGTAGCATATAGAGCAAAATATAAACGAATATTAGTAAAAAGTAAGTGTCTAAAAGAAAGCCTATTAAGGCAAATTATATTAAAATTCGATGTTTAAATGTATGATCAACAACAATGATAGATTTACTCTGAAGTATCTTAGATATTGCTTAATAAAAAAGAACTGTAGTTAAAAAAAATATTTAACATAAATAAATTATATAATTAAAGTTATATTCTGTAAAATATATATGGACACGTTATTTTAGAGTGTAAAATTTATATATTACAGTTTGTTGAGAAGTCACGGTATCCCAATAATGGTAGAATAATTTTAAATTATCAAGGCACGAGTATCTGCACGTCGCTATAATACAAGCGAAGTATTGCAGGATCTCGTAAAAGATGTTTTCGAACTCATCACACCAGAAATGCTGCGCCACACGTCACGACGAACGTGGAGATGCTTTGCTTTCTGTGTGTACGTGTGTGTAGGTGGAACACAATAATTCACATACAGGCTTTGGCTAAGCAACAGGAGCTACGTTCCCATTTTACTGAATAAATATAATTATTCCAGTTAAAATAACTAAATTGTGACTACCCGAGAATAAAATGAGATAATCCTTGAAGGATTTTTAACATCCTCAGCTATAACTTTCCCGTATTTTAGGGGTGTTTCACTGGTATGTTCATTCTCCACCACGGGTTTTTTTTTTTTCGTTTTTCACACTGCCCTGAGCTGCTTATAATAATATACAAATATGCATAAATATTTTTATAAATGTATCATCTATCAGAACAATGTCATTTAAACTTGATACTCTATATACATAGATATTTTTATAATTCTTATAGACAAATAATTTATATGTTCTGGACAAAAGTCAATGGCCGATAACATAATGTGATTTTGTGAATAGAATTTATTAAAATATGTAATACTTATTATATATTATAGTCAATATTATTAACACAGTATTTTTTTAATAGAATAAAATCGTTTTGTCTGTGGAAAAAATAAATTCGAAAGTTTATTTAATTTTGCTATGTATGTATATTTCTCTGAAAAATCAAATTAATAGTCAATAAATTAGAATTTAGGAACATATTTAAAAAAAATTAGGTGTTTAGAATATACCTATATTCGATGTTAGAATATAATTAAATCTACTTCCTTTTTAGTAGCTAAAAATACTTCACAACTTCAAAAACGAATTCGATTTAGATATATACACGTTTTTATGTTTTAAATACGCATAACATATATGGGATCAAATTATACGAGTACTGAACAATGTCTTTCAATTTTTTTCAATTTATAAATAAAAAAAACTCAAGAGTATACAGTGGAATAAAAAAATACAAAACATATCCTCCAACAAAAAAAAATCTAATGGCCAAACTATATTTATAAACGTTAGAAATATGAATACATTAAAAATACCTATTGCTAATGATTTTGTTTTTAGTGATATTTATAAATGTAATAAATATATGGATTTGTTAGTTCGATACATTTAAAGTAAAGCAAATTAGAAAGTGTTAGTTTGTATGGACAACTTGATGTTAAATGCGTGTGTACAATTATATATATATATATATATATATATATATATATATATATAAATATATATATATAAGCGTAAATTATTGTTATATCTTTACTATATGTAAGACTTAAATAATCAATGTCTTGTAAATTGTAGTCAATATATAAATGTGTCAAAAATAAATGTAAATTTCAACTATATTCATTACTACTAATTTCATAAATTAAATCTTAATATTAATATCTGTGTATAATGCCTATTATTTACGAGACAAATATATCAGACAATATAAATGAACATTATAATATCAAAATATTTTTAAAAGTGCAAATAAACAAAGAAATGGAAGAGTTTTCTTCAAATTTTGTTATAGAAATTATATATATATCGTTACTTTTCGATGTAAAGTTTTAATTTATTATTGACAATCATAACTGCATGTGTAAAACGTGCCTTTTTCGTTCCTAAAACATCACAGTTATATTCTTCTACTTCACTATTCGAACTGTGTAGCTACTATATATAACATGATTGGTGAAAAATAAATGAAATTAAATGTTATTAAAAATTCAAAAGGTGTTTTATTTTATTGATAATGTGCTCTACATTTAGAACGCGAAATATTGTAGATATAAAAAAAAATACGTTAGGATTTTTATGATTTTGCGACTGCAAACGTTACATCCGTATGTGAAAATTCGAAACAAAATCCGGTGCCCTAGTTATGACATGTTCAAATTCCATATAAGATAGTTTTCCGTCGCCGTCCACATCCGCCTCCTCTATTACTTTTTCAATTATTTGTTGCCTATCTTCAGGAGTCAATTCTTGCCGTGTCAACAAACGTAAAGCATTATCTAAATCTTCAGCGCCTATATGGTGATCTTTATCAAAATCTAAATACACACAAATAAAGTAAATAAATATAATAATATTTTTTATACAAAATGATTAATTTTTAATAGTACAGTAAACTTTAATTACTTGTACCTATATTCTTTTCCAACAATTCGAGTAATTTAAAATGTTTAAATATTCATTTTACACTGAAAAAGTTCAAATTTTTACCATATATCCTAAAAGCATAGTAAACTTTAATATCCCTCGGTGCTTGTTCACTAAATACAGATAGGAGGTCTAAAAAATCTTCAAAAGATAAATTTCCTTTGCCGTCCCTCGAAAAAACTTCGCAAATACGTTTCCGAAACGGATTTTCCTAGAGCAAAAAATAAATAATTTCCATCTTATCTAATATGGATGAATTTTCGACACTTACTTTTAACTCGGGCAATTTTTCCATATTTTCAAGGGGTACTCTAATTGAAAGCGCTTGATTTCCAGTCATACATTTCGGAACAATATCCGGCTTAATTTCCCTATACCTCTTATGAACTCTATTGTAAAGAATGCATATTTTAATAACGTTATTCACGTGAATTAATTCCCAACATTACCTCAATATTTCTTTGCGCGTAAAAAACGTACAATCCTAAAAACAAAGATGCAATGAAAATGTATAAAATATTTTTTATTATACTTGATAATTCTCTAATTGTTGTTCTGTAAATGTTACTAACTTATTCCCCATAACGTTTCAAAGCAAATTTCTCTGAACAAATGGCGCAATTTAATATTAGAAGCCCTCACGAACATTGTTACCATAGTTACAAAGGCGAGGCGGTAAGTAATTTGATAAATTGATATTGATTTTAATACTTTTCGCATAATTATATATCATAAACTTAATTTGTAAATAAAGACTACGGAAATTTTTTTTATTAAAATGTTTTTGAATTTCAAGGTAATTACAATTTTACTTGAAATACTCTTAAAGGGTTTGTATTTTACCGCCTTCTCTAGTAGTTACTGTCAATGAATGCCAATACAACATTGTTGTAAATTATATTAAGAACATACTTTAGCTAATTAATTTAATTTCTTAAGAGTCCCAACATTTAATGTAGTTAGTTTTAAAATTATAACTATTGTATAATATACTTTTAAGAAACATAGTTTTAAAATTACATGTTTTGTAACTAAATTTATGGTGGCATTACTGTCTTATTGATATTTCATTCAAAATTAGTTTTGTTTAGGTTATGTTTCTTTTTTCTAATATTAAATAGTAACTTTTCTCTTAATTAATAAAATGTCAGTGCCTGGTAAAAGTTGTAATGGAAAACCCAAGAAATATAGTCACTTTAGAAAATATTCTGTGGAAGATTTTCATAAAGAAATTAGAAAAGTTAGTCATAAAATTTCATCTGCAAATCAGTTTGTTTAAAAATATCTTTTTAGGATTTTAAAAAGCGACTGAAAGACTTTAGACATAAAAGAATGGATAAGAATAGAGGTACTTTAGATACTGATGTTCAAAAGGAGTTCGAACAAATAAGAAATAATTTGATTAAAGATGAAGAGACAAATGAATTGATGGACCAAATTACAATACTAGAACTTCTAGATGATATTCAGAAAGAAATATTGCAAGAAGAATTACAAGAACAAGCTGATCGCCATGAAAGAGAAACACGAGAAGAGATCGGGTCTATTTTTGTTACCAATTTATCAAGCACTTGCTCAGTATGCGAAAGCAATATACAAGAAACATATTCGAATGTTATATGTGACAAATGTTCTCAACATTTTAATATGACTTTTAAACCAAATTAGTTCCTATTTCATTATAATATTTTGTCCAATGTATATTTATTTGTACTGAAGGTAAATTTGACAGATTGTGGATGATTAACTTAATCACTTAAGGTTGATATGTAACCCCTTTCAAATTAATTTTCGTATTCTGTATACGTACTTCGGCATCTAAGTTATCATCAATAAACCACGACAACATCCGCACGAAACAAATTCTACAGATCGTGTATGGAATTTGTTTCGTGTGGACACTTAGTTGTCGAAATACGTATACAGAATAAGAAAATTAATGTGTAAAGGAGTTGTATGTCAAGTGATTAATTTATTTTACTGTTATATTTCAAATTAAATAAAGTAGAAAAAACATTTTATTTATCTAATCACCTTAGGATTTCATATAAAGTAGAAATATATACTTTAAAACTTTTTATTACAAAATTATTTTACAAAAACATTATATACATATTCATTTATTCATGGTGGCATTGAAAATATATTAATTTTCACACTCTTTTTCATTTGCAGCAAAAAAGATATATATAAATACAATAACTGAAACTACTTTAACAGAAAACTTTGTAAAGATCGTGTTTTAAATTGATTACATTATGTTTTAACAACAAAGTTAAAGAGCACGAGAAAAATTTTAAAAAATTATCGAATAAAGTGCTCCACACAAATAACTAAATTGAACAAAATAAAAGTTTCTGTATTTCACACAATAAAATAATACACTGTGCATTTACCTACATCAATTATAAATAATTTAAAAATGTAATTTTCTTTCATTTTTAAACCACTTCAACTATTCCAAACTACTAATTATTTTACGAATAACTGGACTAAAGCACTATAAAAATTTATTTAATACTATCTTCTTTGTAATTAAAAAATGCCAGTTGCATCATAATCTACTGCAGTAATAATCAACATTGCCATTCTGTACTAAGCTGTGTGAAAAATGTTTAAAGATATGTAATAGAGAACAACCAATATTAGTCATTTTTAAAATTTAGTGATATACATATTGCAGAAAAAAACTTTTTATTAATTCATGCATGCTGGATGTTTTTAGTGAAATACATCATCAATAGGGAGTGTCCAATGCACAATTTTTGTGATACAATATTCCAGAGGGCACATTGCAAAGCCATAAATGCTAACAATGTAGTGACAATACAGTAGTAACTTTGAAACTCCGATCAAAAAGCTGCAAGATGCAGTTGATTTTTCAGTGATTTGGTTTCGTAGATGGAGACTGCAATCTAGCTTCAACGAAGTATAATTTAACACCTACAAAATTAATTTTCTTACTTTAATTCACCATAAACTGCAACCTGTAATATTTACACTGCACCATTAAGCCATAGAGTTTTCTGCAGATTGCCTTTAGCATACACATTATCATTGCTCTCATTCCACAAAAAATTAGGCCAGTGGAATATTAGCTTTGAAACGATTCTAACTAACAAAGCTGAAATTCACCTTATTTACACTCAGTGTGAACTTTGCGAGTGTTGTCAACTAAATAAAAAGCAAAACATTGAACAAATTCACTAAAAATACCAGTTGAACATACAAACAACTGTCGCTGCATCTGAGTGCAATCAGCAGAAAACACAATGAGTTAAATATCTTAGAGTAACTTTGGATAAAAAAGTGAAATGTACCACTATTCAAAAACGCACTATTAACTGTGTTAACCCGTACGACACATCCTGTAATTAGAATTGAAAGGAATTAAAAGCTGATACAGCCAGTTAGTTGCAACCTATAATCACAGTAAGACGTCCTCTATATAATTCCTCCAGTCAATTACTGCATGAAAAGATTAAGGTCCACTTCTATTTTCTCTTGTCACCAAAAAATATTCCCACAGAAGATTGTAAATTATGTTATATTAGGGTATTTATCAGCATTAAAGTACTAGTCAAAAGTCTTTATGTAACAGTTTCAAATACTATTTCTAGTTATAAAACGCTAAAAAAGCAAATTCATGATGATTGTCTTTTCTCGATGTAAGAACAATTTACAGACCCCATTATAAAATACTATGCTTAATTGTATGGTAGCTACTCAATAAAGTATTTTTACTATTATTATTGTTTGAAGCTTATACGATGTGCGTTGTGTCTTCAATTATAATAGTAGTTAAGTGTATTTTATCTGTCTATTATTCACTTTTTGAACATAACACTGTGGTGTACAAAAACTTCCGTGACTGTTTATACAAACACAATACCTGCAAATGCTTACGATGCATTCATTATTTAAGATATTGATAAATTAAAAAATCTACTAATCCTTAAACTATTATTATAATTTAGTTTTAATTATTTTAAAAGGATAATATATAACATAAAGAGGAAGTATGCGATCATTATCTTGTCACAGAAATTTGAGAAAATTACAACTTAAAAGTGAGTTCTAGTTTAAAATACTGTATCAAATTATATACACGCTAGTTCTTATATATAAATATTGTCTTTTAATAAATCAAATACAAAATTTTAGACATTTTATCAAATATAAAAGACATTTTGAAACTATGAAGATACTCCATTCCAATCATTATAAGGATGTAAAGATTGTTTAATATGTTATAAATATGTAAACAGCAGTTCCAATTCCCTAATTTTAGCACGGGACATTGTTAAGATGATGTTCTATCCAAACGTTATTAAATTAGAAGGGTAGAAAAACTATTACGCCATCTTGGTATATAATTACTTGTTCTCCAAGGGCTGACAATAAAAGGCTTTAGTCTCAAAACGAATTCGTTTAATGAATATTTTACTTTAAAAAAAACCCCCGACGCCGTTTTTGATTCAGTTTTGGCAAGTTTTAAAACTCTATTCGTCTGTATTATATAGCCCCGCAAAATTTTAATAATACCTCGTGTTTATCTTCATCTGTATAATCTTTTAATACGAATAATACAAATAATCCCATAAAGCTAGAATTTAGAAATTAGTTTTAATTTTTAAAAGCCCACGAAATAAAGTTTGCTGCTACAATTTTAGATTATTCTTAATTTTATTTCAGCAGAAATAAATGTATCAGATTCAGTAAAATTATTTGAACACCGTGTTCATTAGTCTTCGCAAACTAAATCGCTTCCAATTGATTCATGATTGCTGTTGAAACCAATTAAAACAATATTGATCACACAGTACGATTTAGAATTGGTGCATTTCTATTGGAGTGTTCAATTATTCGAAAATAATTTTAATGTCGAGCCTCAAAACTGATAATTACTCTGCAGATAGAGCTATCGAATTTAGGATTTTTAAAATATTTAGTACGATTTAAAACATTTAATGCATCTTTACATAAACAAGGTAAAAATACTAACAATTATATATCAAATTCAATTATATGATAATGCAATTCTTTTTTAAATGAAATATTTTAAATAACATAAGTATACTTAATATAGCATCAATGGTTTTGAAACAAAATCAATTTGTAGTCATATAACGGACGAATACGGAACAGTAGTAGTAATATAAAGAGATAAGGGGCTACATAAATATTATGCTCTTCTAACTCATTTCTTAACCTCTCTAATCATATGCGTCAAATCATTATCATGCATATTGTATAACAAAAGGATTACCACTTTGTCTTACGCATTATACAATGCATAAAATACTTAAATACATATTCACTCTCTTAATTCCGTTTATTTTCTAAGTTGATTCCTACTCTAATCTTGGAAAGACGCACTCAAACAGTTAAAGCAATGCCAGCACCACTTTTTTTTGGAGTATCACGAAAGAAATTAAGTTTGTAGATTTAATTGCAGAATAGCGCTATTTTAAAGACCAGAAAATATTGCGTCTTTTAGATGATATCCAAACTTAATGCTTCTTTGCGAAACCCAGCCAATTTGTAATAAGATTTTTACTGAGTTGTGGCAAACGAAATTCTATCAGTTTTTTTGTAACAACTGAAGGGATAACATTTGAATTTCCATTACTGTACTAATAAAAATTAAAGATTCGCATTTTACTACTTTAAACCCGTGTCTATGTTGTTTTATTTCTTTCTCCTCTACATGCTATTTTATTAGTACATTCTATTCATGAAATGACCAAAAGTATTTCGTATAAATTTGTAAGATTTTTCCTTGTTGCGCATTCTTTTATTTGCTCTTCTGTATAGTAAGGATGTGTAGATCAGAAGCGAACCAACTTCTAAGATGTGGCCCCTTGTAACAATCCTTTAAGACCGTTTCACCATTACTGGACATATCGATTCTCTGCTATTTATTTTTATGAAATGTGTTATTAATCTTAGCTTAATAACTAAATTTTAACTTTAGTTACATGTACAAATATTAAGCAAAATACCACAGCTATTTGCAAAGTTCGTATTTTGTAAACATAGGAGCCAAATACATATATATATATATATATACATGTATATATACAGAGTGAGCAACAATGATTGACCTGATCTTTTACTACTTTCCGCACGCCCCATATCAGTACTTACTTCCTTTTTTCTACCTGAAGTGAGCAGTTTAGTAATTACTAATGAGTTTTCCTACTCTATGTTTATGTCATTAACCTTTCATTGACGTGCAGTGTACAGAACTTGTTTTGTGATTAATATCCATTATTTATACTTATATGCTAGCCTTCATCAGTTTTTTTAAAGCCTTCAGTTCACATATACGCAGCGAAAATGCCGTTTTCACTGGAATTTGTTGTTTACATTGTAGCTAGCATATTTTTATTATAATTATTAGAATTGCGTAAGACACTGTCTAATTTCACTTTTAAGAGGAAGTAAATATTGAGGTGATATGTATGGAAAGAAGTGTAGGATCAGGTAACTTATTGTTGCTCACACTGTACATAAAATGCTGACTGTTGTTTTATCACAGAATTTTTACTCCATATACACAGATTGGCATATCTTTACCTAATGACTGAACTGAGTTGTCTTACAGAGGCGCATCTTTACAGGAATTTGGAGCCGATGAGCCTTATCCCTTGAATAAGTCGCTTTGCCCATCTACTATGTAGTGCTTTTACGACATATTTTGTCGGTACAATGAATGCAAAGGACGTGAACATGAAGCTTAAGATTAATGGATGTATATACCTTTAATTTGCAATAATGAACCGTTCAATTAAGACTGTTATTATTTCGCACAAGCGGATTAACCACTGATAATTACTATGAATGCCCCCAACCGTTACATGGAATTGGGTATCACCTTTTCTATATTGTTTCCAATTAATTTATGATAGTAATGTAGCACTATGTATTATGTGGATAGCTTACAAGTGCTAAATGTGCATAGTAAATGTATTTCTATACTAAGGCACCATTATTATTTTGCCATAAATCAACTAATGTGTATAGAATTATATGTTGTATGTCAATTTATTTAGTAAATTATTAAAAGGATATACATCGATTTTTGTTTTTCGACTCCACGGTAATGATCATATTGACCTCAAAAAACCAAAAATGTTAATTATATCACTCTTCTAAATAAAAAAAATGTATATTAATATTCCATCAAATAAATGAATGCATTCCTTGATGCTTACATAGTAAAATCTACGTAATAAAAAATGTAGTTTTCCAATTTATGTAATTTAACATAAATAAGATAAATATCAATCTCGAAAAAAATGAGAAGATAAAATATGAGCATAATTCAAATTATGAATTAAATTTACCTTAACTTTTCTGAACCTTCACATGTAGTACTCATTATAATTTTTATCAATATTTAAAATAAAATACATACATACTCATTTCTCTTGTTAAATATTAATTGGAAAATTAATTTAAAATATGCATCTTTCCTTTTTTTACCTGATGAATATTAACTACTCGACAATTACTCAGGAGCGTCTCATTGTCAGCATAGTATTTATTTCCCAGATAATTCGCCGCAAATGATCTATGACTTCTTTGAGTTGCTTATTTTTCAGAACGACTTGTTCCATTATTTCTTTGCATTCCTCACACACCAAACGATATGGTTCAGAATTTTTCTTCTCGTCATATTTAGGATCAATTTCATCTTTAAATGGAATCAAGCTTTCAATATGTGTATATTCCATCCCTTGTATTTGACAGTTTTCATTACATTTTTCATAGATTAGCCGTAAACGTTTAAAAAGTACTCTAATTGTCCTTAGTTGTTCTTGAATTTTTGCTTTTTTATCATTGCTGGCACTAGTACCTTGTGGTGTCCCATTTGGTGGCTAATATAAATGAAAAAATTAAATGAAAAACTAATGGCATATACACAAAAGCTTTGAATTTACCTGTATTGTTCTTAATGTTTGAAATACCTCTTGTGTTCGGCTAACAATGTCCTGCACTGTTTCTTGACCAATTCGACAAAGCGAAGCTGTATTGAATTCTTTAGCTTGAGAAGTTTGTGGTTGACTTGGTGGTGTCGGCGCTACATTAGCTGCAGGTTGCATTACAGGTTGTGGAGGTTGTTGCATTGTATGATGTTGTAAACTACCTTTATAAAGAAAATGCATAAATCATTTTTATAAACAATATAAAACAAATAACAAACCCATAGGTGCTTGAGACATCTGCAAAGTATTAGGATTTTGATGTTGCGGTATTTGATTAGGACCACTCATACTGTACTGTTGATTAATTTGAGCCATCATTTGATTTCCACTTGACATGGCTGTATTCATTTGAGTATTTAAGGTATTTGCCATCTGCGACATCATTGGATTGTTCATTTGTGCTGCTATTTGATTAGGCATTGGTACTGGCATTTGGTTTGATAATTGATTACCCAATTGTCCCTGCATAGCGGCTCCCATTTGATTCTGCATCGGCCCTGTACCAAATTGACTACGCATCCCACTTTGAGCATTTAAACCGGGTATAAAATGATGAGGCGGTGCAGACATATTTTATATTTTTTGTAAAGCAATGAATATTAAATATCGAAAAATACCATTTATTTATAACCTAAAAATTGAAAATTATGAAAATATAACCACGAAAGCGACTTCTCAAATAATCAAACACAAACAGATAATGTTAATTTCTTTATAATAATGAATATCACTTATTAAAACTAAATAACAAAATGTTACATATTTAAACTACCTGTAAGTCTATAATGTTCTGTTTTGAATATTTATTAGTGTATAGATATCTAACACATCCACAAACTTAGAACTTACGTATACCACTGTCATAGATAAGAAATAACTATAGATGGGCAACTCTTTCAGTATGTTTCAACTCTGATTACAGCGCCATCGTGGTCTGGTGTAATGAACAAGTTATTGAAATGATAACCAGCGCCATCTATGTTATCCCTTACAACTATAGTACACTATATATTAATTTATTTTTAAATCAAAAATTAATTTGCTTACTATTTTACATACATTAATTTATATTATATAGAAGTACAACATAAATTAAGCATGTAACATAGTATGCAAATTAATTTGTGCATTTATATAAAATAGTAAAACATTCTTTGGTATATCACATTAACAAAATAAAATCAGGTAGGTATTTTCAAAAATATTTGCTGTTTTGACAATATCTTTTTCAAGCCAATATATATATATATATATATGTATATTATAATAATATCAACAGATTATATTTTTGACATTTATTTGTCTTCCCGAACTTTGATTTACATAAAATTTGTATTTTTTATTTCAACACATTGTTGAAAAAGCCATTATCAAATACATTACAAATATTACTGACACAGTCTTATTTGGTATCTGTGGTAAAGAACAAGATCATGTATTTATAAAAATGTAAAGAATATATTTAATATTATACAAAAAATATTTCATGGCAAATACAATAATAACGCACTGATGTATCTGTAATACAAAAAAATATTTAAGTAAATATCATTGACATCTTTATGTTCTTCACGTTCCTTTACATATTTTATATAATGATATGAACTTATAATAAATTATTCAAACAAATCAATTATACCTAAAGTATATAAATTTTAAACAAGTAATCTTGAGATTACAATTATTATTATAGGACAAATCTTAATGTAGATATTTTAATAATAATTAATGTAGATATTTTAAGAAGTAAGCTGTTCTAATCCAACTATTTTCTTTTGTTTATTTTTATTTCTGAGATATTTAGCATATGCAATTTTTCTAATACCACTTAATTTATTAGGTGCATTACACTGACCTTTTAAAATACAATTAGTTTGTTGTATATAAAAGGCTTGACAAATGTCAACAAAAGACTTTTAAACATCAAATATGCATACTGAGTGATTGCATTGATGATGAACTAACTAATGTGGTTGTTTCTGCAGTAGCTTCAGTAAAACCTAAAATAAAGATATTATTTTTTTAATTTTTTCAAATATTGAGCTGTAAAACATACTTGGTAAATGTAATGATGGAAGGCTTCCGGCTTTTAATCCTGTCAAGGTTTTGCATGGCTCTGGAATATGGCAATCTTCAGCAAAATGAGCATCACAAATTCTGTAACTTGCGTTTACTTTGGCTGGATGCAAACCCCCTAATTTTGGATTGTTTATCCTCCGCAGCCATTCATTGTACATCTATTATATAAGGAATACTTAAATCACATAAACATTTTTCAACAATTTGAAGTGTACTTACCTCTTCATCTTTATATGATATACGATGAAACTTAATTTTATTGCTGTAATTACTGCAGCCAGGAACGCAACACTTAAACCCCATTTTTGATATTTCTGAGTTTAACTCAAAAAATCAAAGCACGTGCAACAAAATTGATGCGGCGTTAGTACTGAAAAGTACTGTTTTATAACAACAACGAACAAGCTTTAAAGGTAAGAAAAAAAAACAAAAATAACAAACACCAACAACATTTGACAATAACCAATAAATAACCCAAATACATGCAAATGACGTATGAAGTTTAACCCAGCTTAAGAAAATAAAAACGAAAATACTGTTGTCATTTCAAGGGTTCTATAATATTCGTCCAAGCAGTGCCCTCCTAATCTGGTGTAATAAACTATAATTTTGTTTGACCTTGAGGATTAAACTTACTCGGGCCTGAACCACTGTTTACTGTATATAGAAATCTGTCGTTTTAGGGTACTAATGTGCATAAAGATTTTTAAACTATGGAATTTTCATAAAACGTAAAATTAAAAATTAAAATTATTTCAATTACATTTTCCGTATATTTTAATATAGATTTTAGAAAAAAATGGCATTGTAAGTTTCTTCCATTTTTACTCTATTTTTTGCTTTACTAAATATCATTTATTGTAAAAACTTGTTTCATACATTAATGTATATATAAAGTCAATAAAATTTACTAAGAAATCTAATTAATTAATTTTAAATCCAAAAGAATTTTAAATTAAAAAAATCGTAAATACTACAACTGAAAAATTTATTTCATTGCAATGGTAGTACTGACAAAAATATATTTACCATGGCATTGATATCAATTTATTACCCTTTTCAATTCAGCTCGTTATAAAAAATATGTTTCACGATTTGGATAGATTAATGTATTTATGCATACATACATCGAACTTTGTACTCAAAATATAATAAATTTCTTGTTAGTGGTTAATATTGGTTAATAAAGCAATTAATGCATAGTTATTACGTTATTTTTTTCCAAATATGTTGCAGCTGGAGGCAAGATATTAAATATAAATATAAATATATATATATAAGATTCAAGAACCGAGCACAAACTTTCCTAAAATTATTTTTCTTAACTTTAGCGTAACTGCATTTAACACTCTAGCAATATTATACAATACATTTATGATGTTAACGGAGTTTTGCTAGAAAATAATCATCGCGCATGCGTATCAAGTATATATGAATAATTTTGGAAAGTGTTAAAATCAGAAAAATAATTTCACTAAAACAGTTTAATCAAATTCGGAACATAATTCAATAAATACATTGGATGATTGCCGGTTTTTGAAATAAATAATTGCATTAAAAATACGTGCCCGCGCAGGCGCACTGGTATATCGTCCTACAAAAAGTATACTGTAGTAAAAGGTGTACTATCATTTTATCATTCCATATATTAAAAATGTATTAAATTGTGTTATATGTTTGATAATGAAAGGTGGATTTTTTTTAAATTATTAAGAACATCTATAGATTAATAGTATAGTGAAAAGAGTCCTCGGAAAACCAATATATATTGACGTTGCCTCATACCTTAGGAAAATGGCAGCCCTACCTCGCCGAATAATGAAAGAAACTCAACGTTTAATGCAAGAACCGGTGCCAGGAATTAGCGCTGTGCCAGATGAACGAAATGCTCGTTATTTTCACGTGATAGTAACTGGTCCCGAAGACTCCCCTTTCGAAGGGGGTTTATTTAAATTAGAACTTTTTCTACCTGAAGATTATCCAATGTCTGCACCAAAAGTACGGTTTATAACTAAAATATATCATCCTAATATCGATAGACTTGGACGTATTTGTCTTGATATATTAAAAGATAAATGGAGCCCCGCATTACAAATTCGTACTGTCTTACTATCTATCCAAGCTTTATTGAGTGCTCCAAACCCAGATGATCCATTAGCAAATGATGTAGCTGAGCTATGGAAAATTAATGAATCTGAAGCAATTCGTAATGCAAAGGAATGGACTCGTAGATATGCTATGGATAATTGAAGCTCCCCAAGTGCAAGTGTGTTTTAGTGCGTAACAGATATGATCATTCTACCTGGTATTTTTACATAGTAATCGAACAAAACAAAATATCAATTATGCATAGTATAATTTTTAAGCAATCAAACCGAAGAGTTGGAAAATAGGTAGAATGCTCTTACTTGTTACCACTAGTTTCATATGAACTATGGTGTATATCTTATTTCAAAAGAAATGTTGCTATATTTAGTGTAGTATATTTATAAGATTCATAATTTGTTTATTTAATTTTTTCTCTTGATTATGTACATGTAATGTATGTGTGCTTATATATATATATATATATATATATATATATATATATAAATATATATATACACACACACACACACACATATGCATATATATAAAAGATAAAAGCAAACAACTACTCATTAAAACATGATCGGCCAAAATGTATTTCTGAATCAACGATTTCTGATCTTATATAATACTATTGATATTGTACAAAATTTATTATTAATTTTTGATGTTAATTAATTAAAATTCTACTGTTCACGTTTTAAAATACAAGAAGAAAAAAGCCAACATGTTCTAGAGATGTTGTTATTAATAAAATTCTTCTTGAATTTGTGTTCATAACTTAAAGGAGAAAAGTACGATGTGCTTGTATTACCTTCACTTGAATTTTTAAAAAATGATCAGAGTAATGTATTACTGTAAATAAGGTATGTAAGGCTTTTTACGAATAAATTCTTACAGAAATTAATGTTTTAATTTTCTTGATTCACTAAAGTACTCATTTCTATTTTATGATAGTTTCTAACTAAAAAAAAAAGGTCGGATAATATATAGCTACCGTTAACGAAAACGAAAAATGTTATTAAAGTAAATATGAATTTTATAACAAATACATTGGTAAATTATTTTAAAGAAAATTGCTGTTAAATGGAGCATGTAAAAAATATTAATTCAATTTGAGAAACTAAGAATTGAATGTTGCAAAACAAATTTGTTACATTAAAAATAATATAAATGTATTTTTTCAATGTATATACGAAATCTAATACTTGCATAATATGATTACAAATAGATGTAGTAAATATTTATATAGAGTCGAGATTTAAAACAACTAAAAGCACGGTAAACTCTCATTTACGAATAGTTTTGTTAAGAGCAAGCATTAAATTCATGCTACATATTAAGTTATTCAGAATTCAATACTTAGTTTTTTAAACATATGTTGACCATAACAGGCTACATACATATAATACAATCGATTACCGAGATCGCTATTAAAATGGTTCATATCTTTCTTAAAATAAATTTTGTTCGTATTCTATTATCGGAAAACTTGTACATCTAATACTTTTTGTGATGGCAGTAGTAATACAATTGCGGTATTGCTGATATTTACTATCTAATTAGTGTTATTACGTAGAGTGATCTAATTAATATAATTTCTATTTGCTTTTGTTGTCACTTGAAACTAAATTTAGCTATATCAATACACAAAGCTATATATACTTGAAATCTATTAAGATAAAAAATAAAATAAAGGGGGCTTCCCACTTGTGTTTTCAAGTTTTTATATGAAATGTACAAAAATTTTCGTCCAATTATAATATATTCAAAGATGTTTAAAAATACCTTGCTAGAATAAGTTCCTCGCGGGGCCATTCATTTAATAAAGAGTGTAAATTCCAACCCCTTCTTAGAACAGACTTAAAAATCATCAATTCATTAATTAATATTTTATTTATTATTTTTATATATATTTTATTTATATTTCATTATAAAAAAATGTTATTGTTAAAATAATGAACACACGCAGGCAATATAAATTCGGAACACATGACAAGCTAGCGGCTTGTGTGAAAAAATACATATCGTATATAAACAATGAAAATCTCATTTACATAGTAAATTTAATAATAATTTTCATTGGCTAACAAATTTTTTCTCCAATGACGGGATAAAATAACAGAACAATATAGTGCGTATAAATATATTTTAGCAAAGTATTCATCTATGTAAAGGGTTTTCCAATAAGGACTTGACAACTTTTTTTCAAAATAAAATGCAGACCATTTGAGATATTTCAAAAACTTTATTATCGGGTTGAAGTACAATCAAAACATTTATGAATGGAACTCGACTTCGTTCATATGGCCACCGCGGGCACGTTTGCAGCGGTCCATTCGTTGACCCAATTTTCGATGACTCGGCCACACAATTCGGCCGAAACGGCTGCTAATAATAATAATCGGTAATCATGGCGCGATAACGATTACCATTCACAGTAACGTGACGATCATTATCGTCGACGAAAAAATATGGCCCTATGACGCCACCGGCATGCAAACCGCACCAGTTATTTTATGTGGATGAAGTGGTGTTTCATGAAGCACATGTGGATTTTCACCCGACCAAGAACGCATATTTTGCTTATTGACGAACCCATTGAGCCAAAAATGAGCTTCGTCACTGAAAATGATTTTGCGATGAAATTGATCATCTTGGCGCATTTTTTCCAGAGCCCAATCGGAGAACGTACGTCGCTTCAAATGGTCCATCGGCTTCAATTCTTCAGTCAGCTTGGTCTTGTATGGGTGTAAACCAAGATCTTTACGCAAAATTCGCCATAAAGTGGTCTGGGCGAGGCCCAACTCTTGAGAACGCCGTGGAATTGACTGATTTGGATCATTTGCTACGGACGTTTCAACGGCAGCGATATTTTCGACACTTCGACCAACCCGTTGTCTCACTGGCACGGCAACATCACACAACGAATATGTGACTCAAATTTTTGCACTAAACTTGTTACTGCCTGTCTACTAGGGCGAGAATTACGACCGAAAATCGGAGTTAACGCTCTTAAAGTAGCGGTCACCGACTCCGAATTTCTGTAGTAAATTTTTATAATTTGCAGACGTTGTTCGTTCGTGTACTTTACCATGATGAAAATGTTAAGTTTACTGAATAAATTGACAGTGACAGTTCGATGATTAGTGAAAGGGTGCGTTCACAAATTGAATTAAAAGTTGTCAAGTCCCTATTGGAAAACCCTTTATAAAAACAAAAAAATAATTTACTAATTAGTAAGCAATAAGATGGACAAGGAAATGAGGGTGGGTGGATAATTAGCATGTTGATTGGAATGTAGATGACAAAATTAAATTAAGAGGATCGGAGCCCACTTGATTAGCGTTTCTTGCCACGTGATTGAGCGGTGCCCTAACGAAAACGTTAGTTCCAGCTCTGGTGGCAAATATAATACCATTCGAATGTACACCGTACGTTGGATGATGTTCACAGTTGACAAATTTGGAGCATTAGTTTTGTTGTTCATTAACTTCACCATAAATTTGTATTAACAGTTTTTCTGCATACACACGCTGAGAGAAAGTCGAAATACTTATCGTACAAAACGTAGACACGTTTTGGACGATAAGTCTCATATGCTCTAAATCTGGATATCATAAAAATCCCCTTTGAATTTTCTCCATTAACACATTCTAATAGACGTGGCAGAGGTACCAGATTAAAGATTCATATTCAAGCTGTAGACGTGCCAATATAAGAAAAAGTATCTTCAATGTCTATATATTCGAAAACTTACGACAGCATACTTAGCTTCGTTATAGATTGTATAACGAAGCTAAGTGTGCCTGGCGGAATAACAAATGTGATAGATATTCTCGGAAAACTGCAAATCTTGATCAAACAAAATGCTAAGATCTTTCTTGAATTTGACTAGAAATAAGGGTATGATCCAGAGTATATGAAAACGGCACAAGACTGCAGCCATCGCTTTTCTAGCAAACGAACTCGTCTTATATTTGGAGTTGGATCACCCCGTTTTGTCCTCCGGGTTTAACTATACTTTGATCTCCGAAGTATAGTGATGTATCCACGTTTCATCTAATTATAAAAAGGGGGCAAAAAATCGTTTTTGTTGCGTCATTGCTGCATTCTCCCTTGCTTTTAGTAGATTGTCAACAGAGTGGCACCTACATAGCAATAAATTTTCTCATGTTCAAATGCATGTGAGATGCAGTATACGAGGTCATACGAAATGCCTACTTTCTTTTTAAACCTTTAACTCGATCATTCCTCACGTTTTCACGGACTTGTTCAATCGTTTCTTCATCGGCAGTTTTTTGGTCTGCCAGAATGTAATACATCTTCTATGGTTGTGTACCGCGTTTAAATTCAGCAAACTATTGCATATGAAGGAGAAAATTCATCATTAGCGCCGGGATATTTTTCCCGCGGGCTAGGATCGTAACAAAGCAAGTGTACGAACGAACGAACGACCTTGCGATGAATGCGTTATTTATATCACTTATGTTTTGTTTTAAAAATAACATGCATTATTCACAGCTGTTATTGTGTAGTACAAAGTGGATAAAACTGATAAAATATCTGCAGCATGACGTAAGTTTCCACGTTGGTTTGGGAGAGCAACGTACGGCGTGCTGAAATGTTGTTTTTTATATTTAAAAAATGACTGCTCGGCATCTACGGATGTAATACACGTATAAATAAAATAATCTTTAAAAATAGATAACGGATCTATACACGCACCAATTACAAATTTGTGCTAATCTTGTAAAATCGAAATCTTTGTTTATAACGCTCTTGAACTTTACAACACATATCCTTGTCACTCGTAGGATATAGTGATGAGTGTACATCGTTTACAATTTGCACTGACTCCACTAACGATAACTTAGTGATTTGAAATTTTTCTATCGAGTCAAATAAACCTTCACAATTTTCGTAAATTTGTTTTAAATCTGTTTCGACGGAAGTATTTTTAAATCTTGTCTGGCTTTCCTTAATTGCTGCAGCTACATTAGGTTTGAATCGTAGAAGCATACATTGTATTTATTCGAAATTCTCGCAAAAATAGAAAGCCGCTTTCAATCATGTTTCCCAACGTGTGAGAATTGGCTCGGGTAGCTCAGGAATACCGGGGCACCGTCTGTGGAATTCTCGAATTCGTTTGGAAGATCAGTATTTGAAATTAATGCATCCACTTCTGAATAACATTGTTGAATACTTTGTCCTACAAGGTGTAAAGCATGAACTTTACACCTCACACGTAAAAGTCCCTGTAATGGAAGGGCCTGCACTACACATTGTCGCCGCGTCATCGTCACCAAACATAAACAATTGGTCAGTTGAAAGTTGAAACTGTTTAGCATATCCAGTACTACATTTATAATTGCTTCGTCAGTGCACTCTTCTAATTTTTTTGCTAGCTATTACAATGGAAATGTCGCTTTAACAGAATCTAGAACACGTACTGCCATATTCAGACTTTTCTTCTATCGTTTCGTTGGCACATCGCCACAGCTGTTTATCTTTTAGTACAACTTTGATCATGTTTTCGATGTCATTACGTACAGTTACCATATGGTTCTGTAACGCTCTCCGGAATAAAATTATAATAATAATAATCTTTAATGCCCAACAGTTTAACAAACCAATTACATGACATATTACTGAACTTAAAAATAAAAATAGGTGCAGTTAATGTAATACAAAGAAAAAATAAGAAACTAATTAACCAAAAATATAAATACTCATAATAAGGTAGTGCAATTCATTTGAAAACTAAATGAACAATAAATGTTGATTAATGAAAGGAAACCACGTATAATCCATTGGCATTTCTGCACATATGTACCAGTGAAGCCTTGTAAAGAACATTGGTTCTTGTCCTAGGTATTGAGAAAGTTGCCGACGATTTAGTATAAAACATAGGTACGAGCAAATCAATTTGAAACAATAGCTCAGTAGAATCAATAAAATTATTTATTAATTTATAAAGAAAACCACCACTAGCTTTCTCCCTGCGTACACGAAGGGATTCGAAATTATATCTAGCAAGTAGACCCTCATATGTCATACCAAAGGCAGGATAATGTCCATCAATCCTATAAGATAAATATTTCAGAAATCTCTTTTGAACACGCCCCAGGAGTAATTGCTGGTAATGGTAATGCGGGTACCACACTACTGAAGCGTATTCCATTCTGAACTGGACAAGAGAATAGTAAAGAACCTTCAAAGTGTACAGGCTACTAAAACCCTTGCAAGACCGAATAAGGAACCCAAGACTTCTGGAAGATGATGTAGTTTGTCTACTTACTGCTTAGAAAAGTTAAGATGCGAATCGAACAAAACTCCAAGATCCTTGAAGTTGTATACTCTAGGTATAGTAGATTGACGAACATTATTGTCATAGTAGAATATAAGAAAATTAAGATTTGTGTATGTGAGAATGATCAATGAAAAAAACTACATTAGATGGTTGTATTAGATTTTAATTGTACTAAAATAAACAAAAGGATAATCAAAAATATGACATTTTTAGAAACCGTTAACGATTTAGAAATTCTTGCAACACTGGTCATTAACATAAATTGTTTAATATTAACGTTACAATAGTACAAAGTAACATTATACACAATCATAATGAAGATCTTTTTTCCAACACTTTGCGTACAGTCTGCAGAAAGAGTAACCGTCTTCCTCTGTCTCTTCTAAGGTGGACCAGTACATTCCTGCTTTCAAATATGAAAACACTACAAATGTAAAATGAAGAAATGAGAATATACGGACCCTCCACAGAAGGTCAGTTTGATATCCTTTATAGCATATCAATCCCAGGAAGGAGAATATTATTTTATCCATAAACTGTACATAGATATAATAAATGGTATTGGTTATGCAAAAAGGTTAATTTATTTTTCCATGTTTTAATAAGAATTTTAAGAACATTAATATTTTAGATCGTTTATCTTCTTTACACTATGAAGTTCTAATGAACTGCAATTCATGAATCATTTTTTTATCGATCGTTCAAGATCTAAAATGTTTAAATCACACATCTACATCTTCAGAAAATGCTGTTTTTTTTAACATTTCTTGAAATTAGTTCAATTTTACCTAAATCACATCGATTCTGATAATAATTTCGATAGCATTTTCATTAATTATATTAGTACTATAAACAATGTCATGATAGTGTATAGTATAGAATGGTAAGGAAACTAAAACGACTGAGGTGTAAGAAAAATAGTGCGATAATGGTGGGATACTGTATTGTGTTATTGAGTTTTGTACACATTTTGTTACATATAGTTTATCGTTATAGTATAGAATAAGAGTTTGCAAACATATTTTTTTTCATAAACACGTAGTCGAGGAAATAATAGGTATTATAATTAATAATATATTTATATATCCATAATATATGAACATAAAAGGACAAAGAAGGAACAAACAGGTGATGTAGGTAGTAATAAAGTTGATATGGTTAGGTGTAATAGAAAGTTTTTTGTATTCTGGGAGGCATAAGGCAGTTCGAGGTTAACATACATATTAAATTATAAATCCTCGTATTGCAAATATAAATACAACTTTAAAAAAAAAAAAAAATCTAAAAATATTTAGAAAAAAAACAACATATAACAAGTGACTAATATAATACTTTCTTCATTTTTTTAATATCACTATAAAATTTACATAAATCAAACTATATTTATATATAAATGTATAAACATAAAAACGGATAATTGTATATAAAAAAATATAGAGTATTTTTAAAATCTGGATAAAATCAATATAGCAAATATATATAAATATATATGTACAGTACAAATTCATGTCAAATTAATTAGGTACAGTTCGCTGTGATTGCCAAACAAAAAACCTAATAAAATAGGTTTGTTTCGGTTAAAAATTTGTAATTAGTTGGGACCACATCTGAGAACAATTATTAGTAGTATTTACATAGAACTTGTAGTTATGGACATTTTTAATTCAATTATTTAAAATTTATTACTTTAAACATGCACTACCACTAAAAACACATACATATAATAAAAAAGAATGGGGAGTAAGTTAATCAAATCAATATACATGTGTGAGCTGTAATATTGATAGTTTTAAATTTCTTTTGGTCAACCCAAAACTACTCTATTTGAAAATTATGAATAGCAAATTGTGTTGATCATCGACTAATCCTTGCTTTGAGCAGTTTGCAACTGTATTTGCTGGTTTTGTATATTTATCAAAACGAAAGCTGAAATTATATTATAGAATATTTACTTAATTCAAAAAAATACTTGTAAATATAATGCTTCGCTCCAGCATTGACACTGAACCACACATCCTTACTTGTTGCGAATGAATAACTACATTTATTTAATACAGAAGTTACAAATACTACATTATTCCTCTTTTATGGCAATAATACTGAACTATATTATATATATAAGGTATTTGAAATGCCTACAAGTGAATTTAAACATTATTTTTATGAACTGTAATGTTCCTTTGAATGCATGATACAGAAACAAAAACTTTTTTCACACGAAATTCATTGTACTACAACTATACAGTAGTTAACTGATGTCCAAAAAAATTTTACTCCCACTTAATTTTTCTTATACTATGCTATACTATAACTAATATTTGATGTACACCATAATTGCAGAAACTAGAATTGAAAAAATAAGGTTTCGAACACTTCATTTTTCTTATTTTTTGAATACGAAGAAACACTTTCTTTATATCCTTGATTCCTTTTAATTCCAATTTATGTAATTATAATCTGCAACGTTCTTTGTAATATTATTCCTTTATAATACAAAAAAAAAATAACATTTGACATGAATATGACTTCACATTACAAATAAAAGTAATTTAAACATTAGTTTGTATCTCTTCAATAATTCTAGATACAAATGTACAATATATGTATCTTTTTTGTTTATATAGTAGTAGTAATAATAATAAACCTTCTTTGATATAAACAATATACACAATAAAAATTACAATAAAGGAAAAGCTTTCGACACATTTGGTGTTCACTACATAGGAAAAATATATATATGTATATATATTATATAAAATATAATTAAATATGCATGATCTAAATAATGATGATGATATTATTAATAATAACAATAATAATAATTACTATTGTTGCTGACTAGAGAGTGTGCTACATTGATTTTTTTTAGCCAGCTTAATCTTACTTTTTTTGTTAAACAGTTGGATAAATGAACGTTTCCGAATAAGATTGTTTTATATAATAGTAGCGATTTTGAAAAATACAAGCCATTTAATTTCTTTAATGTAGTTTAAAATGCATTTCTTTTGAATTACGTTCGTTAATCTAATAAATTAATAATTATTACGTATTCGTATCGTCCTATTTAGAAAGAAACAGTCTACATGCCCTTCTGACATCAATAAAATTTTATAAAGAGAGATAATAAATATATATCTATAATTGTTGAAAAAGGGAAATTAACAAAAATATGGGAATATTTCTAATGACGAACACTAATACTTTAGAAAAATCACAGACTGAATAGATGTTTATAATTATTTTTTTAATATATACATAACATGCACTGCATGTGTTACTTTTTAAAGATATTTATATAGTGATTTTGCAAATATATTTTGTTTCTTTTGGGTCTATTTTATTACAAAATTTCATTGATGCGAAGAAATGCATTTTTCACATATTCGGAGATTATATATAGCCAAATAATTTTAACGGGAGTTGTAATCAGTTGACAGAAGCATGATTTTTTAAATTCTTCAAATTTTTACACAGAAAAATCAACTGGAAGGAAAGTGAAGTGAAACGTTGGTGTAAAAAACATCACTAGGACATGGTTACACTAATCCTAACTATAGTAAACCTTTAATACAATCAATTTTGTTCTTTCTCTCCTGGCGTTTTACTGATCCGTTGCATTATTTTTATTAAATAATTTTCTTTACGATCTCACTTCTTGGTGTCTAAGAACTGATATGATCAAGGTTCTACATGTAGTAATTTTAGCTTAAAATTTAGCTTCTTATGGCATACTTCGGTTTCCATTATATTACTTTCTTTGGTAATTCTGAATTACATTTGGGATATATTAGAAACATCGACCATTGTGCTTTAAATAATCGGAAGCTTCGACACCTATTTTTATCAGATTTCAACTTTGGTCTCATAATTTATACCTTAAATTTATAAATAATACCTCAATCAGTTTTGTAGGTTTTTATTTTTGTCTAAAATGTTACTTGTTTTTAGCTTCTTATGGGTTCCGTTAAAAAATTTTCGGTTTCTCGAATGTTTTTTCTTTAAAATAGGTTTTGTTGATATTCAAAAACGGACTTAACATGTTACAAACTGAACGTGCTTTCTTTCTATTGATAATAAACTCCACTTCTGCTGACCTAAATCCAATATAAATTACTGAAGTTACCATCCGATCATTGCTTCCAGATTATACAACACCGTTTTAATGAAAATAGACTAATTATATTTTCTCATTTTAGCTTAATTAAGTTAATAAATCGAAAAAAGTCTTTTTTAATTAAAATATATAAAAAACATATAGTCCTAGTTTATGTTTTTGTTATCCGCCTTCCCCCTTTTCGTAGGCTTTCTTTTAGTTGGAAATTTTACGTCCCTTGTCATTCATTATTTCACAATAAATGTAAGGGATATTGTCACGCTACAAATTTGTTTTCTTAAACAATCTGCTCTAAGAATTTTAAAATTTACCGCTGATTACTGTTTACAATCCCCTCTATATATACACACACACATTTATTAAATTTAATTTAAATACGAAATGAACCGAATCATTGATCCAACAAATTCAATTATGTATTTTTGTTTTCATCTTTGGTTAACGCTCCTTCAACACTCACAACAAATAATAAATACAATATGCAATGAAGCAGATATGAATAACGAAAGCAGAGCTCATTTGTTTCAAATTTTCTTTTGCCGCTATACAGCGCAGGTCGGGGCCTGTTGTATTGTCATCAGTCTGTGTATTTTTTCATTTATTCATCAAAACTTATACATACAATAAAAAATATATTGATCTGCGAATTCAAGCACGACCAAAAAACTTAATGAACTATTTCCCATTTAAGAGTTTCAAATATCAACTACATAGATAGGCACTTTCAAACCTTTAGTTAATTTTAAATGTACACTGGATTTTCTTGACCTGTTAATAACCTAAACATCGAAGTTGGCATAGTTTTCATTAAGATCTGAAAAGGCAGAGAAAAATAAACATTCCCCAAATATTAAATGCGATTTTAATTTTTAATATTGGAATTGATCGTCAAAGGAACAAGTAGGAGTAGAGGAAGACATGGAATGTACTGATATTACGAGAACGAGATATATTAATGGAAATAAACATTGCATTGTAAACAATGAAAATGAGAAGAAAGCAAAGAACAATGCGTGAAATAGAAAAAAAAATCATTACGACAAGAAAAGTGAAACCGGAAAATGAACAGATAATAAGTTAAAAGAACGTCCTACGGCTTAAAAAACTTAAAAACCCGAGAGAAACTGTAAAAAAAGGAAAAAGGATAGGTATCAATCAATATAAAAAAATCAATTAGATTATATATAAGAGTGAATATATAGAAAGAGTCAATTGAAGGAAATATACGAAAAAAATATATACACTATCGCTCATAAGTATTTGGTCACTCTTGTTTCATTACAGTTTCTATAGAAAGGTTGTAATTATAAAATTTATTTCTGTACTAAGAAATAGTTTCATAGTAAACATTAAAATCTATAAAAGCTTATTCAAAAATAATTATGCGATACCCTTCACAACGTATGACAATACCCTAATAAAACTCCAGGTAGAATAATTGCACTTAAGGGATTAGATCTCTCTCAATTCTTGGAAATGTTGGATTGTTATGAAAATCATAACAATCCAATTTAAGGTAGGGTGTTATTGTAAACTACTAAGTATTTATACTTGGGTATTTTAGCAAAATTGCAGTTAGTTTTTGTGAGGTAGAAGTGTGTTGAGCAAAACTCGAAAAGGCAGACCAAGGGCAACAACCTCAGCTGAAGATCTTGCAATGGTGGTAACAAGCAAGAGAAATAGATGAAAAACAGCGTCAGAAATCACAGCAGAAATGAATGCTGTTTGTCGAAAGCCCCATAAGTGTTTCCACAGTTAAACTACGCAAGCAAAACAAGCAAAAACGTTTAAAGTGGCACGCGATCACCAAAATTGGACCATAGAAAACAGGAATAAAGTATTGTGGATCGATGAATCCAAGTTCGAGATTTTCGGTTCACGAAGACGTGTATTCGTGAGGAGGTTCAGTCATGACATGGGGTTGCTTTTCTTGATCAAATGTGGGCGATCTCGCAAAAATCGAAGGTCTACTAAAAAAAGAACAGTATAAACTCATATTAGAAGAAAACGCAATCCCATCTGGAATTAAAATTTCAGGTCAGAATTGTTATCTTCTAAGAAGATAATGACTCGAAACACACTTTCAAACTATGCCGGGAATATTTGCAGAAATTGGAGAACAAGGGAACCTTAAAAGTTATGGCGTGAGTCCCGATTTAAATCCCATCGAGTTGCTGTGGGAAGAAGTTGACCGAGAGGTTGCAAAATCGACCCCCACATCTGCTGTTAATATGTGGAAGAACCTGCAAGAGTCATGGGATAAAATAAAACCTAAGACATTACGAAAATTAATCGAAAGAATGTCTCGATTGTGTGCTGCAGTGATTAAAAATAAAGGAGAGCATATAGACGAGTCTAAAATTTAGATAAATATATTATACAATTTACTTTAGATGTAAAAATATATATTTTTCATATATGTAAATAATAAAAAGATAATATTTCAATTTTGATTTTTGTTACAATTTGCGGGTTAAATGCGAGTGACCGAATACTTATGAGCGATAGTGTATAACGAAAAATATTGTAAAAGTACCGAGAAAGCATTACGAAACGGAAAGCAGATAAAACATTAAAAAACGATTGAGTGAGAGAATACTGAAAGTAAGACTAATACAAATGGCGTATGACAAAACCTACCAAGACAGATCCACTACATAATAAGTGCCGTCGAAAGGAAAGAGTGCAGTCAGGAAAATAAAAAGTTATAAAATGTTTGTTATGCGCATAAAGGTATGAATGAATTCGGTAAATATTGGTGTTCGGACTATTATTACAGAGGAGAACGCAGTCAAGGAATTGTTGGGAAATATTCCAAAAAAATAAAATACAACTAAGCTTACCTCTCCAACAGAAGTAGCAAGTAAATTAACTATTTTTTCATGTGGAACAGCTACGACACTTTGATTGTTAATTTCGATAATACGGTGACCGACCCTTACACCGCCACGTTCAGCGATGCCACCTCTTAAGAGACTACATATCTAAAATGAATATCATTATGAAGGATATTTAAAAGATGATCTTTGCAAAAATTGTACTAACCACGCCATTTTGTACACTAAAACCCAGTTGATATTTAGTATCAGGTCGTTTAATTTTAACTTCAACTACAGGAGCACATGGAACAACAGTCAATTTGACTACAGTCTGATTTTTAGAATTCTTTATATAGTTCTGGCATGTGGATAAGGGAAGTCCTACTAAGCTAACACCATTAATCGCTATTATTTGGTCCCCAATATTGAGTTGTCCACATCTAGCGGCTGCACCAGATGGGGCCAAATTTGCTATGACAACTGTTGGAAGCATAGAACCCCAACCTGATTCGACTATAACTACGCCTAGAATTTCACCTTTAGCTTTTGGAACAACAACCTACAAACCCCAAAAAATAAATACATCTCGCAATGAAGTTTACAACCTATTTCACCTCTTTTTGCATTTCTTTCTTCGCAAACATTTGTAGTTCATCACCAAATATTTCCTGAGAGTTCAGCACCTCTTGATAGTCCATCTCCTTGACGAAGCTATGATCTTCAATTCCATTAGCTTTAAGAAATTCCATGTAAGCAACCTGAAAAGCTTGGCCGATCGATTGTGCAATAAATTGGGCTTCTTCGCTTTCGAAAACGTGACATATCATTTTAGGTGTCCTATTAATTTTAGGTGCGTCTTCCATTTCGTGAGGAACGAAACGTCTTCTCGCCATAAGAACGACTAAATCACCAATATCGGCGATATAAGAAATAGTTCTTAAGGCATGGTCCATCATGATCTCTTTCAAATCCGTATTCAACACCATAATTTTTTCGGTTGAAATGAAAAGATCCACCTCAGTGCTCGGTTGAGTCTCACCATCCGGTGCCTAGAATTTATTATGTTAAAAATTTTTGATTTCTTTCATGCATAATAGGATGACAACTTACCAAAGCCTAGAATCCAAAAGAAGCGGCATGAATAATATTTTAAGTAGATTAGAAAAAGCGTAATAAAGGAGAATTTTTTTTAGTTTCTGTTATGTATTATTGAATGATTTTATGAGCAGATATACTACTCTACCAGACAACATAAGAATAAGTGCAATGCTGGTCCAAAATAGAAAAAGTCCCCGAACTGAATACAAACAAAACCATTTATTACACTAACATCGTTACAAATTTTTAGCTACATTATTGTTGTGGACTTTATTTCTGTTAATAGTAATAACTATCAACATATATTTCTTCATTTCTCTAAGACGAATAAGAAGGCTAGCAGCGTGTACGGCAAACTATTGGTAAAAAACGTGACAATATGCACAAAACTTATATATACACCAAAATAAAAATAATAGCACTAAACTACGAATTTGACCCCTGTTTCATAACTATATTGGTTTCTTTACACATAAGACAAAAGAAATAGTGAAAGCAAACAAACCTTAATTTTAGTGACTGCTACTTCTACCATGTTTTTCTTGAGGCGTTTGCGTCTCTTACGTCCCCCTTCCTCGTCCACTTCTACAGATCCAAGGAAATGCAGACGAAACATTGTTCCCGTAGCCCCAACACCCAACGGTAGGGCATTAGTATTGAGCAAACGATTTTCCTCTACAGAGTCGCCTTTTCAAAAAATTGCAATTTTGTCAATGTTATGTATTTTTGGTACGGTTCCGTTAAATGAGTTACTAATAAAAACACGTTTGCAAAACCTCGTTTAAACTACTAATCATTGAAAGAAACACAGTAACACTACGAGCATGAACGGAACTTCCAGAATTTGCATTTCCCAATCGAATTCCATAGTTAAATGTTTCTATTTGATGTAGTATATACCACGTGTTTTTATCCCCTTGATCTTATCACACAAAATCTATTGTAAGACTGCAGGCATATTTACATAACATCGTAAACATTTTTACTTTTAATATTTAAGACATTTTACGTTATATTTTGATACGTATTTGATATTTACTTAGAAACAATAAAGGGAATATAAAGGCCGAGTAATTACGGAAAATTAAATCAATACGGGAGGAATTTACAATAATGGTTTTTGAAATAGATCATAGAAGTACTGGTACGTAGACTTCCGCGGTCGTGATCCATACTATCTGCTTCTGGGCTTTCGGACTGGAATCGCGTCACTGGTATAACAGTTATACCAGTGACGCGGTTCCAGCCCGGAAGCCCAGAAGCAGATAGTATAGAAAAGTACGATCAAAAGTTCAGTTTTATATGTAGATTTAAAATATAATAAAAAAGTGTTTTACTAACTAACGATTTTGAAAAAAAAACAAAATAAAATACTAGATGGAAAGCAGGGGAAACATCCACTAATTCAAAATATGTTTTTAGTGTCTGGAATTTAAAAAGAGGTTTATTCAAATGATAGTTTTATTCCTTCCATAATTTATCAATTTTTGTGTGTGACACCCTTCAAATGGATATGGATTATCTACTAGCGTTTAAAAAATATTGTTCAAAATACATAGCACTAAAAAATATATGCACTTGATATACAGTATTTACTATAAATTCATTTTAACACATTGTCATACCTACATCACGTGATTTGTACAGATTTGTATCTTAGAATCGGATTCTAAATTAAAGAAAGAATACATGATTCGATTTTTGTGTCAGTTATCAAGATTAGTGTTTCTTTTGCAACAGTGTTTTTACATATCTTTTCTTTATTTGAATTGCTTAGGAAGCTTGGGCAATGTGTTTGAAAAGCTCACCCTGTTGATTTTGTGCGGGTATTTCAATAATTGGTTCAGGTTCCATATCGATGGGTGTTTCATCACCAAAACATTCGGGACTGCTTGGTCTGAATGGTTGGCCATAGCTTTGCAACATTTGGTTGGATGCCTCCTGCAAGTTCACCCTATCTTACCACCCCGTCAATAAAAAATATCCCATTTTATAATTAACTTTCAATCAATCTAATTTAAAGAGTTAGGGCTTATGTAAATATATATGCAAATCTAATCTTTTTATTTCGCTAAATCTAGACGGAAAATACAACTATAAAAAGTAATTAAAATTAAAATATTATTAAAGAATGTATATTGAAATTTGTATGTATTAAAACTTAAAAATGGAAGAAAGAATGGAGAGGGGGTGGTTTTTGGGAGTTAGTAATATATAATTAAATTATAATAACTATACCACAACAGCCTAAGGCCAAGTGCATATATACCTATGTACAATATTTAATACGGAAGGTAAAAAAAACATCCAAAGCAAAAATAAAATGGTTCTGAAAAATAGGTAGTGCGCCACAATTGTGAAAAAAACCCAGGGTTTTACAAACATGGAACAGGCAACCAACCAAATATATATAGAGCACATTAAGCGTGCCTAGCACTGCATAGTCGCAATAGTGGGAGAATAGGGGGGTATAACAAAACGCATCTGCCTCACAATGTTACATCTTCATAGTAATCATAGCCAGGGTTACATTTGATCATGTCACATATCATTTATCATAATTCAATTGGTCTTTAAGAGGTTTTGTTTGGTTTCCGCTATAACATTTAATAATGTACTACAAACGTTATAAATATTAAACAAAAATAAAAACCTAAATTAAAAAGAAAAGGTATATAAAATAAAACCACTTATATAGAATCATGCCGAGGTACAAGGTACAATAACATCGAATCGTATTTTGCTTATTTTGTCTGTACGAAGTATATCGAAAGCATATTTGAAGGGTAAAAGAATGGAGTAGAGTGTAATAATAATTAAAAAAAATTCACCGATAGAGGAGTGTATGAAGTGCGGTTAGAAGTTAATAGTGTCTATTCCTATTACTAGGTTGCATGCGCTTACCTTGATTCGTGATACGGCTTCTTCAGCTTGCATCATTCTCGTAGTTTTGGTGGGCTGACCCTCGCACACCAACTGGGTTGATCCGAGGTATCTTGCGCGAAATAGCACGCCTTCTATTAATACTGATTGATCAAGCACATCTAAAAAAAATGGTCTGCTTTACCAAACAAGTTATGAAAGTGCGAATGTATTAATTTTATTTATTTTAGAAAAAAAGTCTTTTACATTTTGTAGTTATATACTCGAAAGAATAAATTTTATTTTTCATCTCCATTTTTTTCGTATTTTTCAATTTCTCTTCTATACTTGGAAGTATTTATAGCATTTTTAATAAATATTAAATTGGTGCATATGAAATGATGAGGAAATCATTTCGTTTTCAAAAATCAAATTTTTATTAATTAAAATAATTTCCATTTGCTTGGACACACTTCTATCAAGTAGTAACTAAAATATACACTCCCGCTCATGGAAGTATGGACACTCTACTAATCCCAATAAATAGGGATAGTATTATTATACCTTATTCTTAAGGTTTATAATTCAAATAGGTATTGTATTTGTATATATTCTCCAAATAATATGATAGAAATAATTTTATCTAGAGTTCGTTTATGTAGAGAAGAAACTACGACTCATCAAAATCTGCGCGACGAGATTCTACCATAGGCGTAATGCGGTGGCATCCAAACAATACTTAACCTAACTTTAATATTTCTGTATATATTTTTTACTTCAATCGTAATAATTTTTCACTTACCAGTTAAATAAAAGATAGAATTGATAAAATGGTTTTGAAAAAATAGTTTTTTATATAAATTATGCAGCTAACAAGCGAAAACAGCACACACTATAAACACACGAACAACAATGGACACCACTGCAAACAAGGTCGCCCCTTCAGCGCATAATTGACTCGTCCTAAACCAAATTTCGTCCGAGCGCATTGACCTTGAAGTTTCTTCTCTAAATAATCGAACTCTAACAATAACTGTAATTACCTGATATTGCATCTCAATAGCATTGTACGATAATTCCAACTATATACCTAGTCCTGCCACAAGTATTGATACAAGTGTAAACGCACCTTTTTGCAGATGATAACTTGAAAGCACAAAAATTTTATGTTGGCAGTTCTGACAATTGATATATGCTTTACAAAAGTGCCGAACAATTTCACTATAGCGTGAGTCGTCATTATGGAATGGTCGGATAAAGAGAGCCGTATTGCGGTTATTGCACTTCATAAGTGTGTAATAGAAAGAGCCCGTATTTTTGATTTATTGAAACCGTTAAATATTACGCGTGTGTTTGTGTATCGTACTGTTAAGTTATTCATTGATACTGGAAATGTAATCGACCGTAAAAGATCTGGCAGGCCTCGCATAATTCGTACACCACAGGCCATCAATGCTGTGAGGTGCCGCATCAATCGACACCCTGTCCGCAAAAGAAAATCATGGCTCGTGAAATGGGTATTGCTCCGAGAACCATGAGCCGTATCATTAAACAAGACCTAGGACTTAGAGCTTTCAAACGACAAACAGGACACCGCCTTAACGTTGAATTAAAAAAGAATAGGAAGAAAAAATGCAGACACCTGATATCGTTGTACGAGCGTTACAAAAAAATTCTGTTTTCTGATGAAAAAATTTTTACTGTGGAAGAAACTTTTAACAAGCAGAATAATAGGGTGTATGCACGGTCCTCCAAGGAAGCCAGTGAAGTAGTGCCAAGGATTCAGCGAGGTCATTTTCCTGCTTCAGTGATGGTTTGGTGGGGAGTATCCTATGACGGTGTCACTTCCTTGCATTTTTGTGAAAAAGATGTTAAAACAGCGGCCAAAAACTATCAACGAGACATTTTAAGCAACCTGGAATCATTGAAGCAAGCGTTAACAGAAGCAGTCGACAATTTTCCCATGGATATCGTCCGTACAGCGATTGATGAGCGGCCCTGCAGACTTCGGCGTTGATACGGCGTTGATAGTGGAATACGATCAGCGATACTTCTTTGCATTATGAGGGGTATTCAGTTGGCGGAATTGGTGAAAAATTAAAAGTGAAAAAATCGACAGAGAATCTCGCAATTCGTCGGTTTTAAGAAACTGGCAGTCTGGAAGACCGTAATCGGCCGGGACCATCGAAAGGTACTTCCAAAAGCTGACGACGAAAAAATTAAATTAATTAGTAAAGAAATAGAACATTAACGGTACCTGAAATAACGGCCGAATTTAATCAAGGCCGTGCTAAATAAATTTCTGTGAGTACAGTGAAACGACGATTAGTAGAAGCAAAATCAAACGGTCACGTTGCCTCACGGAAACCATCATTACCACGTGGAAATAAGCAGAATCGACTTCAATGGACAAGGTTACACCGTAATTGGACAATCGATGAGTGGAAGAACGTACTGTGGAGTGACGAATCGAAATTTGAAGTATTCGGCCAAAACAGAAAAATTTTCGTCAGACGATCGGCGCGAGAAAAAATGTTGCCAGATTGCATAGCTCCAACGGCGAAACATGGGAGTGGTTCTGTTATAATCTGGGGCTGCTTTTCATTAGCCGAAATGGGAGATTTTATAAAAATAGATGGTATTATGAGAGAGGAGAGAGAATTACCGAGAAATTTTGGAAAATCACGTTTTACCGTCAGGCCCGCGATTAATCGGTAATAATTTTGAATTTATGCATGATAATGACCTCAAACACACGTGGTTGTTGTGTAGAAATTACCTTGAGGTGGAGAAAAATAAAAATATTTTGAAAGTAATGACATGGCCGCCCAAGATCCCGACCTCAACCCCATTGAATTATTATGGCATGAACTCGATAGAAGAGTTAGAAAGGAATGTCCAACATTGAAGGAAAAATTTTGGAATATTTTACAAAAAGAATGGAAAAACATTACACCAGATGTAATAAGAAAATTAATAGAAGGAATGACCCAAATAACAAAAGCTGTAATCACCGCGAACAGTGGTTTCTTCGATGAAAAGAAAGTATAATTAATATAATATATAAGTATATAAGAAATAAGTTTAATGAATTGTAATTTTAATTTTTATTACATAAGGAATCAATAAATATGAATTTTTGTTCAATTTCGTTGATATTTTTTATTCTTTTTCTTATTATCGCTGGATATAGTTTGCTGTCCATACTTCCGTGAGCGACAGCGCGCGCGCGCGCGCGCGCGCGCGCGCGCGCGCGCGCGCGCGCGCGCGCGCGCGCGCGCGCGCGCGCGCGCGCGCGCGCGGCGCGCGGGCGCGCGCGCGCGCGCGCGCGCGCGCGCGCGCGCGCGCGCGCGCGCGCGCGCGCGCGCGCGCGCGCGCGCGCGCGCGCGCGCGCGGCGCGCGCGCGCGCGCGCGCGCGCGCGCGCGCGCGCGCGCGCGCGCGCGCGCGCGCGCGCGCGCGCGCGCGCGCGCGCGCGCGCGCGCGCGCGCGCGCGCGCGCGCGCGCGCGCGCGCGCGCGCGCGCGCGCGCGCGCGCGCGCGCGCGCGCGCGCGCGCGCGCGCGCGCGCGCGCGCGCGCGCGCGCGCGCGCGCGCGCGCGCGCGCGCGCGCGCGCGCGCGCGCGCGCGCGCGCGCGCGCGCGCGCGCGCGCGCGCGCGCGCGCGCGCGCGTGTATATAAAAACCATATAAAAAATCGAAAGCGTTGGAGTTAATGAAAATATAAACGTTAAAAGATTGATAATTTATATTAAAATAAACAAAAATGTGTGTTAATCTGTCTACTACAGAGACGCACTACTTCTGCAGGAAATAAACAGCCGACATTTCATATGCACCGACCTCAACACTACATCTTCAAAATTAGGTTTGTATAAAATTTTTAAAAAATCTTACCGTATATGTATCCCGAAAGCAATTTAAATGTATTTTAATTAATAAATAATTTTAAATTTATCTTAGAATCGATTGAGAATAAACAATTAAGAAAAACACTTACCTTCCTTGTTACGTCCTTTTTTCTTATTCTCTTTATCCTGAAAATAAATGACGAGACATTTTAAATATGATCTGAAACAATTTTTCGTGGTCAACATGTATTGTGACAGTCTATGTATATGATGTAATGTAATGTCTGGAGTTAGTCTTTGCAATTCAAGTCTGAGTTGAAGGTTTAAAATGCAAGTTAGTTCTGTATTAATTAATAGGTTAGTAAATAGTGCAAATATTTACTTTTAAAGGTGCATAGTTAATTACTGTTAATATTTTTTTTATCAAGAAATGGAAATTTTATGTAAGTGCATATACACGAGTTGTTATTTGAAATAAGGCATATAATTATTGATATCATGTAACATATTTGAACTGTCATTCTCGGATACACCATTGGCCGAAAGTTCGAATGGTTACGATCGTTGTCTAGCGAGAAGGGGAGCCGAATATTGAAGCGTGGGAAATCGCAAAACTACATCTGCTGCATCTTTATAAAATCGAAGAATTTGCCGTTAATATGTAACATTTCACATAGTACTTCATCGAGTATCAATGTATACAGTACGATGCTAGACGCTATAATTGAGATGCCCATCGGAAGCGATCGCAGGAGGAAGTTTTGAACGCAATTTATGTGTTAGTACATACATAGATGCCTTAAATTTCAAATAAGGTTAACCTAAACAATTTGACATTTGTTTCAATTTTGCAATTCGCATTTCATGATAAAAACTTCAAGCATGTATAGTATAATTACATTAGGCATTTGAATCTGCTAAAAAATCTATCTACTAATTATTTAAGGCATTCCAATTACATATATTATAACAATATACTACATCATGCCATTCTCACACCTTTTTTAGTTTAATTGACGATACTGATCCTTTCTGACTTTGAGGCGACTGGCTTTTGTCTGATGTAACTGTAGGGGAAGGAGGATGTGAGGTACGGGGTTCAGAAGGGACCAACGGCAGAGTCCCTTCCTCCAGGGTATGTATTTTAGGAGTTGAAAGGCTGTGTGGAGGCATTATTGTCCGACTTTTAGGTTTTCTCCAACCCTATTGATACAAATAACATAGGTTAGGGAACATGCTTTGGCATCTAAATTCTAATTAAGCAAATCTACTATTATTATTGTTCTCGTTTTAATGTTCTTTTTTTTCCATTTTAAAATCAAATTTCTCCTAATCTATTACCTATCTCATGAATACACGTTCTTCTTTCAACAAAAAAAATATATTAACGAGCGCGTATATTCATGACACTCACATCTCTTGTTATTCTTTTGTTATTTAAGTTCTGGTTTTAAAGACAAATATACAAAACACACATTTATAACAAAAAAAATCCACACATATTGAAAAATTTAATGTTGAACAACACCTGACACATTATTGAAAATATAAACAGAATAATTAAAAGTTAATTACCTTATCGTCGTAAAATCCTTGATCATCTGTCCTTTGTTGTCCCAATAAGCGATCGGTTTCTAAATCTGTGTCGGCTTCTTCTACCAAAAGAGGGCAATTTTAGTTGCAAAAAAAAAAGAAATATTTCGTTAACAAACCTTCATCACCGCCTTCTTCACCGCTTTGTGCTTTTCTGTCGGAGTCGCCACTAGTCGTTGATAGACCTCTTTGCCTGAATAAGAAAATTAGTTTGAAAAAAATTAGGGCTTAAATTCATTACCTAGGAACCCACACTGGGCTAACAGCATTTTCTTCACATTCCTCCTCAGGATGACATTTCAAAGGCAGTGTTTTTGTTCTTTGTAAAGTTAGGCGAATATCTTTTATTGCTGCTTCGACATCACTAGGTTTTTCACCGCTAATGCTACGATGTGGTGCTGGTGCAGGAGGCGGAGGCGTCTTTTCTGTCAAAAGAAAGATAGCGTCACAAAGATGTAAATTTAAATGAGATCAAAACGCACCTAAAGATTCACTTTGTGTATGCGAATGTTGATCATCATAGCTGCTGCAGCCGTTTATAATATCTATGGGTGAAGTTGTTAAGCGCTCTTTTCCAGGCGATAAACCGTTTTCCTGCGAAATAACTTGCTTAGTCTTATTAATGCTTTGATTTATTTCTCTTTCGATTTCCGTGATTTGTCTCTTCATAAGCATAACTGTCGGATTATTATTGTCAGTATCACTTGCATGACCTGATGATAATCCATCTTCCAATACCGGCATACTAGAATAAAGTCTTAAAGAATCACTCGGTATTGCTATATCACCGCTGGAGCCTGTAACAATTAGATTAATTTCTATATTAAGGCGAATTTATTTAATCGCATACCTAATAAACCTGAAGATGGCCCTAATTCATTTTCCATTAACATTAAAGACACTTCGCTATCTAAGTCACCACAATTCGAATCGCAATCCGTTGTTTCCGGAGACAGTGTGAAATTTCTACTATGTCCCACCTGTAAACCAACTTCCGTATCTCCTAAGTCGCCGCTGGAACCCGTGCCAATAGATAAATCTAAGAAATTGTTCTCGTGTTCAGTTATATCGTGTTCCTAAAATGATTGTTAGTTAAGTTTTGAAGTCTTCAATTAATAATTTTACCGGAAGTCCTAAAATATTTGCGTTATTCACGTGTTTCCTTGGAGAATCCACGCGTATACAAAAATCAGATTGTTCTTGCCTGCCCTTGGCTAGCCTCTGTCCTACATATGAATTTCCGGAATCGCTTGCTTGCCTGCGTAGTTCGTATTCAAGATCTTGAAACTCGGTTTCCAATTGATTTTCTTCTTCCGTTGGTGGACATTTGAAGAATTCCTCTAATACTTTTCGAGTTTCAGAGAATTCATATAAATAATCGAAGGTTGACGTTGTTGTTGCAGTTGTTGTCGGATGTGGGGAATTTGGACTACTTCTCTAAAATATTATTTCAATATTGTCTATTTTACTTTCATCATAAGCTAAAAATTTGTCTGGAGACTTTACAATTGCAACGTATTTAGAAAGTTCTTTGATGGATTTTATTGGATTGTAATTTTGAATTATATTGCAAGGTCTCGATAATCAAATATATTTGCAAATTTATGTCACTTACATTATAAGTTGTATTTTCAGATGATTGTGTTGTTTCAATATCACTTGGCGAACAAATAACCCTTTGTGGAAAACCTGGTCTTGGTGGATAAACACTGGGCGAAGCAAGTAAGCTTTGTGCACTTGGTAATTGTGGATGAGTACAATTAGAATCTACTTGCCTAGGTCCATATCTCCGCGGAGAACCTTCGTAAACGGCAATTGGTAAATTACCGATAACTTTAGTTACCCTTTCCGATTCACTATCAGCCGAATTATACATGTTCGGGGCAGTGTGATTATGGGGCGGCGCTTCTTTGGTACATTCCTCTTCCAATCTTTTATTATCATCGTGCCATGTATCACCGATATCGTCGAAAACCACCACTTCACCAGGCATAGTCATCTTAGAGACAGGACTCATTACTTTTTGTTCACTTTCTGTCGGTATAACTTGCTGATCGGCTTGATGATGGGTGACGGAGCAGACTTCCGAGGAGAAGACCGTTTCCGTAAATTCTCTGGAGTTTTTCAATTTTTTGGAATCGTTACAACGACCGCGTAATTCCCAAACCCCTTGGACTGGAGATTTTTGATTCTTTTTCTTATCTGACTCGTCACCAGAAACATTTCTGGATTTTCTTACGGCTTTGCTTCTGCTTTGAGAATATATTTCGCGACCACCAGCTATTTCTATAATTCTAGAAAGTAATATACCTTCGTTAATCTTTAAATTTATAATTTCCATTAATTTATGATATTTACAAGATACGTACAAAAAGAATATGCCTTATTTTCAGTTTGTAATAAATATAATAACAAGTAATTTAATACGCTATATTTTAATACTTTGTACTAAAATTTAAATTAAATATCAATACTTGAGATTTTAAATAACTTGTAAGAGGGATAGTATATACGAGGTAGTATCAAAATGTTCCCAAAAGCAATTTATTGCGTGTTAATAGTAAATTTGAAATATTTATTAGAATTGTTAGTGTGAAATAACTACTGAATCAATTAAGAAGGTCGAACAAAGACGATGGCAAAATATAATCTAAATTTGAACAAATTATTAAACACACAATTCAAGGCTGAGGTAGGTACATACTGACTTTGTTTCAAGAACCTTAAGTGATAAATGGAAAAAATTGTAATAACAGAATTCTTTGCTGATGTGGCACACTTTATTATCTTCACGATCCAAAAAAAATCTAGATTTGTAAAATAAAATGCGGAAGTAATATCCACTGTATTTTTCGCCAACTCATTTGATCTGCGATCTGAGGATGTCTCAGTGTTAATAAATAAATAAAGTGTTTTCTACGAGTCGACGAAATTTGAAAAGGGCTATTCTGAAAACTAGTGAATTTTGCTAAAAAAAATGTGTCATCAAGGGAATACAGAGAATTTAGGAATGTTTTTGATACTATATCGTATTAAAAGCAAATCGCATCTATACATGACATATGTACGTGAAAAATAAAACGGACTCTAATTTTTAAACCGTGTTACACGCCATTATAAGCAAGAAATAAATTTAAAAAAATTAATAAAAGCGTAAATGAATAATTCAAAGTTTTATAGCACTTCATAACTATAGAAACATGCACTGCACATAACCTCCAATATATATTAAACGATTTGTAAATATCTTGAAATATACGGAAAAAATAGAAAAGTAGCTCAAAAGGAAAGCAACAGGACAAGTGCAAACATTTAAAAGAATCAGATCTTTATGTATAAAAAAAATCATAATTTTTATCAGAACATAAAAGCAAGATGTTAAACCGTAACAGAAAATTTGGTTAAAGTAACTTTTGTTTTTAATGTATGCAATTTTCAATTATAAATTATTATAAATAATAATCTTGATGAGTCTGATGTCAGTTAAGGATTCAAAAAGAGATATTTTTCAAAAAGAAATATTATCTGAAAAAGTTTAGAACTTTTATGAAAATAGCAAACTAGAATCAACATTTATCTACATGAAAACAAATGAAACTTTTCTGATTCCTTCGCCGACAAATTGGTAACCGCGATATTTTCAATGGGATTAATTTAAAATGTTTCTATAATAAAACTTTCAAAGAATAATTAATAACTTTAACATGCTTTATGACCACGATATTCCACTATATATTGCAATCAAGACAATTTCTTGATATCGGCATTGGCAAAAAGTTAGTTTGAGGTGGTACCGTAGAAATGGATACCTATAGTCTGTATCACGAACAGTTAGACTAATAAATATGCGTGATCAGCACGTGATCGTTCTTTGATAAACACATATAAACACTGCAAAGTTGAAAGCCTTGTTTACACACAAGCGCTACATGTGTTGCAGCTGAGTTTGTTTTGAACAAGTTTGAGGTTATAGTTTCCGTCATTATTTCTTTATTTGATTATTACTAGCGCTTATATTTTGGAAACATTGAAAAGTATAGAAAAAGTGTTGGCGCGAAATAAAACATCTAAATTTCGTAGAAGGATAATTTCTTGTAGTTTTAGAGAACGTGCATTTGTTACGTATAATCGTAAGGATGGCGAAGTCACCATTAAGAAAGCGGAAGAGAAGCCATTTTAACGTGACTAACAAGCAGTCGATATTGAATGTATTCAATATATATATATATATATATATATATATATATATATATATATATATATACATATATATATAAACTATAGAACCAGAATTGCACAAGAACAAGCTGTTCAGTCAAATGCTGAAACAGCTGGTAACATTGTTATATAATTAAATTAAATGCTTATATTTATTTAAAAATATTTATTTTTACATGACAGTGAAGAGCTAGTGTATATAATATTCTACAAGACCACAAGTCTTATAAAAGAAAGCGAAAAGAGCTATATTAGATCGTGTAGATAATACAAAAGCATTGATAATATATACAGTCCATTCATTTTTCTTTAAAAATTAGATTCCTACATTAAACAAAATTTTAACAGTAATAAATAGCAATGATGATATACAAGGCTGACATTATATAGGTTATTGAAAGATATAAATTTTCGGTAAAATATTTAATACATTCCTGTGCGCAATTTTTGCCCGCCTTTACTTTTAGTTATAAGAAGAGAGGAAGAGCTACTTAAAGAAGAAAGATGAAATAATTATACGGAGAAGATATTATTTGTCTAGACTAAAGCAATTTAGAACGGAAAGTAGAAAAATATATTTTCTCGATGAAACATGAGTAAACGAAATCCATACAACATTAAAAGTTTGGATCGATGAAAGCATTAAATGTGCACAGTAAGATTTCAATGAGGTTGTTTCAACAAGTTTGAAAAATCCTAGTGGAAAAGGAAGACGGTTGATACCTCTTCCTTTTCAAACCTGTTGACACAGCCTCATTGAAATCTTGCTGTGCACATTTAATGCTTTCATCGATCCAAACTTCTCGAAAATTTATTTTCTCAAAGAAACATGGGTAAACGAAGTCCATACAACATACTTTCGTAAAGGTCATCCCACAAATGTTGTATCGGAAAACATTAATGTGTCTGAATTGATAATGCAAGACCGTCATGTGCCATACCGTGAGATCGAGGCATCTCTAGGTATTAGTAACACCAGCATGCATAAGATCCTGCATGAACATTTAGCCGTTAAGAACCTATGTTCACGTTGGGTACCACATAATTTGACAACAGCTCAAAAGAGGACTCGCGTCGATTGGTGCCGGGAAATGCACAAAAAAATACAATGGCGGTGCTTCAAAGAACATTTATAGAGTCGTCACAGGTGATGAATCTTGGATCTATACGTATGAGCCCGATAGTAAACAGCAGTCGATTGTGTGGGTATTCCAAGATGAGCCAAAGCTAACAAAAGTTGTTCGCGTTGGAAACACATCAATCAAATGGTCGCTTGTTTTTTCGGAAAAACCCGTCACATTGCAACCGTGCCTTTAGACAGTTGTAGAACGGTCAATTCCGAATGGTACACAACTATTTGTTTGCCAAAAGTTTTTGAAGAAATAAGGCAAACAAACCGAAAACGACAGATCATTTTCCACCATGATAATGCGAGCTCTCACAGGTCGGTTCAAACAATTAAATAATTTGACCGGGCAAAACATTGAATTGATGAGCCATCCATCGTACAGCCCTGATTTAGCAGCCTGTGATTTCTTTTCGTTCCCACATGTGAAGAATAAACTTCGTGGTCAACGGTTTTCTACGCCGGAAGAGGCAGTTGAGACATTCAAAACTCATATTTTGGAGATACGGCCTTCACAGCAACAGCAATGCTTTCCGGATTGATTTAAACGAATGCAAAAGTGCATTAATTTTCAAGGAGAATATTTTGGAAAGCAGCAAAATTATTTTCGATAATAAAACTACCCTCGTACATGTCACGTGCTCTCACAAATAAATTCTTCCCTACAGTTACTTCCACTTATTTTTATTGTAATATTACAATTACATTTAGCTTGAGAGCTTAGAATTTTATTGAAAATAAAGCAACACATTTGCTATGCGCTCTCACAAATAAATTCTTCATTAAAATAGCTTAAATCTTTTTTGAATTTGAAAAACCTAATTTAATAATTTGTTTTATATATGAAATTGAAAAAAAAATATTTAATTGTACATTTTTAATTTGTATTTCCAACATTTAATATAAGATAAACCAGTTAAACTTTCACTATTATTGTTATTACAGCAACTTTGTGTGCTTAATTTTTTTTGATTACAGGTAAATAAATAATATAATAATTGTTTGTGTGATTAGTCCATCTGTTCGTGACACAGAGTATAGTATATATAGTATAGTATAGTGTAAATAAATAAAATAATAATTTTCGTTGCTAAAATAAATTGGAAAGATTTAAGAAATATTTGTTTAAATATTTCTATAATTATAAAACGGATAAGGCAGTACACTTGCTTGAATAATTAATAATCTTAAACGTTAATGTGCATCAATTACCAATGAACACGGACATTATGCAAAAAAGCAAATTAAAAAACGTTAAAAAATAACAAGAGGTTGTGACATGGTTATCATGCTTTGTTTGAAGCATGTACCTTGAGTCACGCAGTTTGTATGTCCCACCCATTTGTTCATTATCAACAACTACATCGTCATCATCTGTTGAATGAAGCTGAGTGTTCTCTCTATTATCACCACAGGTACCATCACCCATCCATCTAACAAGTGAATTTTTTTCAGAGTAGAGTGCGAGATTGGAAATGAAATGAATTATTAATTAGAAAAATACATGTTTAATATCGTTTCCCTTTTAGCAAGAAATACCTATCATTATCCCTGTCGCTACTCATGACAGCGATTGTTGTATTATCTGTGCGATCATGATCATGATTATTAGAAGTTATAATAGGATTTAAGTTAATATCACTACGTGGTCGGCACTTCGGAAACAACTTGCTTATGTGTTCTGGATTTTCACTTACGTCTACATTATCCAAAGACAAGGTCAGGCTGGTCATTTCTTATACTATTGAAACTTCCAAAGAAAGTCCATTGTAATTTCTAGAACAAAAAAAGTTTTTCTTAAAGCAAATTTTGACGTAGTTGAAAGCTTAGGTAGTGGTCGGAAAGAAAGTTGACATACTTTTATCGTGATTGAAAAATTCTAATTAAATGTGTGCTACCTATTAGCGTTCTGTTTATTTATATATTTATCCCAATATTCCTAAAAAGAGAGTAAATGCCCTGCGAGCCACACAAATATTTGATCAGCAGGGATTGTTGCAGCAGACGAAATATCACGTGACGAAGAAGTGCAAAAATCATAAAAAAAAAAAATGAAGCAAATGAAAACAAAACCAACTCTAAGGACAAAATAAGGGTCATTGTTGAAGTGAAGCTTCATAAATTACAATTCTCAAAGCACATTTACATAGTCGCATAACATATAAGAAACCTTATATTTCAAAATGGAATTCTAACGGGTGTTTTTTTAAGGGCTTGGGAAGTTTAATTGATAATACAAGACAGAAATATTGTTGGAATGAAATTTCTTTATTATAATCTGGTAGATAATTTCATGAAATTTATTTTTTTAAATATGATTTTCGGCATA